>BGPR01006712.1:0-77628 GCA_013235015.1 Araneus ventricosus | reverse complement strand
GATGCGTTCTCTAAGCATGGCTGCTTTGCTGTCAGTACTCTGAAATCAAGGCAAATGCAAATATCGCTCATCTTAAGAATTATTTTAATTTGTTCAGGCTTCTTTTCAGAATTCTTCCCTGGGTTATTAGAACTAAAATCTTTTTTTATGTGATACGAAAATGCAATTTTAAAGTTGACGGTAAATTATTTCAGGATATAAATAGTATATTATAACAGCATCATCCATAACGGAATAAATTGCATCTCATACCTCAACCTCAAAAAGGGTTTTTCTGAATTTTAATTTCTTTTCTTTAATTTAAATCTCTAACCCTACAAAATTAAAATAAAAGTAGAAAAAACTCAGACATTAAATGCATCATACATCATTTTCTTCGTCATCATAGTTTTTTCTGTTTCGAAAGATTTTCCTGTTTTTCTTATTTGATCCGAATAACTATTTAGGAAAGATGGTCAAATTTAAAATTTAAATTTAAAAATTGAAAATATAATTCTATCTAAACACTTGGCTACTTTTTTGCTGTCAGTACTCACATAGCCCGCAAGATTAGAAAGATTGTATATGAGCGTTTGAAGTGGCAGTAGAGACAAAATTAAGTCTGCTTTACAATTATGAAACAAATCATTAAAATTATTTTAATTTGTTTCATGGAAAGCCTCTATTTTCCACTTCACCAAGTTGGCCTTCATGCTAAAATCTTTATGTAATAATACAAAGAAATGTCACTTTAAAGTTGAGCAGTAAAATTAATTCAGGATATATGGTATATTATAGCAGCATCTGTACATAACAGGATAAAATGCATCTCATGCTTGAACACTCATTAAAAGATTTTTCTGAATTTTTTAATTCTTTTCTTTAATTTTAAATCGAACTCTTAAATTAAAGTAAAGCAGAAACACGCAGACACTAAAGGGCAACATTTATAATTTCTACCTTCGTCATCATAGTTTTCTCTGTTTCGAAGATTTTCCTATTTTCTTATTAGATCTATTCAACTATTTAGGAAAATTCTTTCTTTTTTGCATTTTATTGAGTAGATTCATTTATTTTAAAACTGGGTTGTATGAGTGAGTTTCAGCTCTTTTATCTCATTTACTTGGTGTTTGTGCCCTTTTTTATAGAAACATGTCCTGAGTTCCAGAATCTGAAAGATATTCAATTCAGTGTGAAATTCTATAAATATTAGAAAGCAGCTAGGTAGTTTATTGGCGTCTTGGTATAAATTTATAAATTTGACAAAAGAAAAAAACAAAAAAACCATCATAAATTTTGGATATTTTCAATTTAAAATTTCATATTAAATAAAGTAATGAAATACTCTTCCCTTGCCTAACACTTATTTATTACTTTTCTGTGCCATCTGGAATTTTGGGAAAGATTGACTTATAAGTTCAGTAATTCTGTATAGAGATAATTAATTTTGGCAAGTTCAGACATGCACTGGAGTAAAGAAATGACGAAAATGATTTGGAATTTGAAAAGTTATTGACCTTATTTTTTTAAGGGCCTTCTTTAAAGGAGACGTCCATGAGAAGATCAGAAGAATCTTATCATCCCACGTCACTTCAAAGATCTAATGGTACAGATGTCTAATCAAGTGGAATTGGAGCACACTGCATCAATTTTTTTCGACAGTGGCCTCTTATTGTAAAATGTTTTTTGGGTATTTACTAAACCTCCAAGACGTAAAGGACAGCTCAATTAAAGTTTCGATTAACATTTCAGTTGCAAAGAAAGTTCTTTTAAAGGTCCCACATTTCCTCCTTAACAAGCAGAGAATTTATTTACAATATAAAGTAGTTCCACAGATGAAAATCCTTCACATTCAGAACGAATAAAAAAATTTGAATACATTCATAAAATTATGATATGATCCTAAAATTTTATGCAATATAAAATTTGCTGTGCAGTCATAAAGTTTTCATGGAGTCACATAAAAAATTTTGCATGCAGATTACAGCATTGAAAAGATTGTTTCTTTATACAATTAAAGAAACTGTAGAAATAAAAGACACCTAAAACAAATGGCAGAGAAAAGTCAAGAAAGAGCAGCATTTTGGATCTACAGACATCAAGATTATTAAATTAAGCTAAACAGATGAACTGAAATGCAATAGAAGGAAACGGAAAGGAAATATCAATATATTTTACAAATAATACAATAAAAACATAGTAACGTTTTAACAGAATCCTTACATTTCATGAAAATAACAACTAGAAGAAAAGTTCATGAGGACGATATAAATATTCATATTGTGTATACAAAAGAAAACTTTAGTTAGTTTTCACGCGATTAAATAAATATAGTCCTTTTTTATGATAATCTTTACAAAGTAATATAAAATTAGTTATCTAAACATTCATTCACAGCTTTAGGTATGAAAGACTTAAAGCACATCTATAGGGCAGAAAATTCAATTTTATACCAGCCCTTAAGAATAAAATGTAGGTCTAATATGAATTCTCTGAAAGTCTTGGTTTGCCAAATATAATACACAAGACCATGCAGGGCGGCCATAGGTGATATTTAAAAGTTTTCACAGATCAAAGTTCTAAGCACTCCAGAATGCTTTACAATTTACAGACCTGCAGTTAAAGATAAGGTACACTTTGTAGCAATCACATTATACAGATGCTAGAAGAAAAGCTTTTGACCCATACCTTTACAAATCCTTTACGTATTTAAGTAATTCTGTGTCAATTACCAGCATTAAAAATAGTCCTAAATGTTTTCAAATAATATTACTCATACAAAATCAAATAATATTTTATAAAGATGCTTCCAAAAAAACTCACCATAAAGGTGCAAATGTATAGAACTCATTTAACTCATTAAGAAATAAAATTTTTATATTCTTAAAATTTTACAAAGTATTAACGACAATAATCTTGAGATTACCTATAGATAACCTGTTTAGATGTTTATAAGATATTTGTTTCCAGTTCTATCAAAATATCAACAAGCTCAACTTTTAAAGTAGTAAGTAGAAGAATTCTATAAATTAATAAGTCCATATTTAAGATACAGTATCACTTAGAATGTATGATCTTCATTTTTCAATTTTAAATTCGTATGCAATTTCTAAAACATAAATCTGATGAAACTAAAATCCTCAATACAGCCGTGGAAAAAAGTATAGGGTCGACAAAAGACATGACATAAGACTAGAAATACATATCATATTTTTAGGAAATGAAAATTTCTATGAAATGTGATCATACTTCGTGATATAAAGAAGTTACAACAAAAATACAATTAAGTTTAATCAAATTATGTAATATTTTATAAGAAATTACAGGAATTAATGTACAATTGTCGTTGGGAAAATTTTTAGAATCGATATGTTTTATCCTTGAGTAAGTCATGTGGAAAGCTTTTTTTCTATTACTACGTATTAATAGTTAATTCATAGAACCAGACAGAGCCTGACAGATGTCCGGGTCAATTTTGTTCCAACAACTTTTAATTGTGGTTTTTAGACATTTTGTTTCGGACTGTCGCCACTTCTTGTAAACATCTCTAGGCAGAATTCTCGAAAGGTTTTCAATTCGATTTAGGTCGGGACTCCAAGTTTGCAATTGAAAAGATTTTACCTAGTTCGACTTCATCCAGCACAGATGTATTGTCTTGTTGAAATGCCCAATCTCTTGATGTAATCAAAAGAACAACCGGCAGCAAACTATCCGCCAACATGTCCTGATATAACACTAATATCATTCTGTTTTCGACAAAAACAATTTCAATTGCACCGCAGGCTGCTAATGCGGCACAAACCATGGCAAATCTCTCTCGGAATTGGCTTTTTGAAAAAGATTGGTGTTCTGTATGCAGATCACAGCAGTAAAACTTATATCCGTCTGGCCCATTTAAATTAAACTTTTTTTCTTCCGACAACACCACATCATTCCATTGGATGCCAGCGGTTAATTGTTTCCATGCAGAATTTAAACGAGAATCATTATCCTGCTTAGAAAGAGGAAGTTTTCCCTTCAACTTCTTGTACACAACTTTGGGATTTCCATACAGGGCATTTCTTATTATTCGACTGGTACAGACCAGAAAGCCGTCTCTTACCCTCGTATCCGTGATCAGACCGGTCACTGAACGATTTGATAGGCAAGAACGCTAATTTTATTTAAGAAAAAAAGAAAAAGAAAACATATAAAATGAAAGAAATATTTACACTATATACAGCACAGGCATTTTAACTTTTATACTATTAGTTTGTAATAGGCTTCTTTTCTTTAAATGTTGTTTTACCCTTCTTTCTTCAGGGGGGGGGGGAGTGCAGTCTTCTCGGCATAGTATTAAAACACACAAAAATATAACAATTCTTTATCTACAAAACTCGTATTTGTTTCTAGAATCGGAAAGAAATGCTTTTATTCTTACAAATGATGTAATGAGCAAACTACTTCATACTTTTTCAAAGCTGCCATTCACTGATTGTGATAATTTTTACATAATCCAAAATATATGAGGCTTTTTACAAATTTATTTGGGTCATGATTCGGTAGCTTAAATTTAAGTCGTTGAAAAATTGCTAACTTTGAAGTCGCAGTAGTTTTCGGGTTTTGGCGACTATTCACCCGACTTTATAGTTTTATTCATGGCTGTAGGTTTGAATAAACAAATTAGATTAGTCGGATGTATGAAAGAGTTTTTTATTCTTAACTATAATGATTATAATCATTCTTAAAATTTATCAACTTTACTTACATGTAGATAAAGATTTGAAAATTTAGTTTCTTAAAAAATTAGTAAAGTAAATATGACAGAGTTAAAACAGCGTCTAATTTTAGAAAAAAGAATAGAGTTTTGAGACAATGTAGATGTTTCATTTCCATGACAAAGTCCTTTTTATTATGTATAATATATTCGTAGATTTATTTATTATTAAATTAATATTAGTTTAAGTGTATATCTTTGATGATGATTCCAATCAGAAGTTGAAGATGTATAATATAAATATAATGAGCGAAGTTTTAGAATATTAATCAATTTACAGAACCTTTTCTGCTGCCTTATAGAGGAATGACTGCACTTGATTTGTAAAACAAAATAATTGCCTGCTAAATTTATTTACAGAAATGTTGTTCAGTACTCATCATTGACAAGAATTATTGGATGTAGAAAGCAGTATGAAGCTTCATCTAGTGTTTGGACTTGGGACTTCTAGTAAAAGATAAATCTATTGTCCTAAGTTTGAATATTGCAATCCTGGATAGGTACTGTTATGTGTTAAATGTCGAAATGCCTCCGTATCCTCTGTGTATCACATAAATTTATTAGAGTCCTCCTTATAGAAGTCCTTTCAAGCATATGAGGGTCTCCTTATTTGTCGAAATCATCTCCAACGAAACTTACTAGTCTTGGAAGGCAGGATGGGGCTTGTTCTAGAGTGTTTGAACTTCGCACGTGCAGTTAAATACAAAACTCCAGTGCCAGGTTCGAACATCTTTAGAAAAAGCAAGTTCATGAACAAAAAAGACTGAAATGCGTCTGTATCCTTCCCATAAGTGCATTCATCTATGAAAGTGCTCTCTGTCTTTTTAAAATTTTCTGACAGGTTTAAATTTGCGTCAGGTTTAAATTTTAAAGAATATTATTCAAGTTCGAAAAGTCTATTCTAGACCACATAGTTATGCCATGTTTCTTAAAATAAATAGTTTATCTCTATTCTAAGCAGCATAATTTTCACACTTTTTAAGTATTTATCCAGTTTTAAGTATCTTTATTGAGGGAGTCCATTTGCATGTCTTGAATTGATATTGCTCGAACCCTGTTAGCCTGTATGCAAATTATTTTTATACAAACAGTTAACCTTTCATTTTTATTTTTGTTGCTTTATTTCATTATTTTTATTCCTTATTGATTGTTGAACTTTTATTTTCCTTGAGTTATTCATATATATATGACGATACTGAAATCCTGAGTATATTCAATAACGCTGTTAAAATAATTGGATTTAAGATATCTTTGATAGTCAAAAAGTTGAATTAGAAGAATTTAATTATTATCAACTGGTGAAAATATAGTTATTCTTAAAAATCAACGTTATAACTAATTTTAAGATTAAAAAGATAAACTTATGCTTCCAAAAACGTAACAATTATATGATATTGCTCCAAAAGTATCTAATGAAAATTTCTGGACGAATTTGTTTTTTCGAAAAGATATCATAAATTTTATCAAAAACAATGAAATTTTTAATTTTGTTTCCTTTTGTTATTTTCTGTTTTCATCTCTTTACATTTATTGAATATATCTTTGGCCTTTTGTTACTAAACATTGGACCATTTATATTTTTAATTTTCTAGATAAAAAAAATACAAGTGATTTTAATGTCTGATATTAAATATTATGATATAATATAAAAATACTGTAAATATTGAAATTACGTTTAAATTGCATAGCAATACAATTAAATGATATGAAATATTTTCAAATCAAACGATTTTGTTGATATATGATTCCTGTGTTGGTGTAAAATCAAGATAAATCTTATTTCAAAATGCATGAAGTTGGTTGTTATATATTATGGTAAAAATAAGACATTTTCTATAATCACTTCGAGCAAACAAGTTCTTGAATAAAAAGATGAAGAAATTGATTTCATTAATAGTTTTAAAAAATAATCTTTTAGAGCTTAGAAGTGCTAAGTTAGAAACGTGTGCTTGGTACATGTTTCAAGAAAAAAAAATGAACTAAAATTGTGAATATGTTGTAATGAAATGAAACTAATATCTTTTCAGAATTTTCTTTTATCGTATTTTAAATGTGTAATATGTGTCTTTACGAAATTTATGAATTGAAATTTGCTCTAGTTTGCAGAATTTTATTTTTTGACTCACCGTGATATAATACATCCCATTTTCAGACATTTTTTTTACTTGCATATATTAAATATTGAAAAAAAGAATCCGTTTTTGTGACTAAATCTGATTTTCCTGTGTTTTTTCATTAGAAAATTGCTAAGTGGGATATTTTCGGAGGCAAATGTCGCTTGTTCTAAGGTTTTAATGCATAACACGGGACACGTGTCCTTTTTTTTGGAAAAATTACCTTCTTCTAAAAGCTACCAAGTTAAAGAAAACATGATAAAATTCCATCAGTTAAAATATAAGTACAACCAAGTTTCTGTTCTCTTACTTGAACATAATCAAGAGTTTTCAAAGTTTATTTTTTCATTTTTGCTGTTTATATCATTTATACAGAGGAGATTTTTCCGGTTGTAAACTGTAATATAATTGCAGAAACAGTATACTGTATCGGATCAAGGTGTGTTTTCTGCTTCAAAATCGAAAATACCTTTTAAAAGGAAAATAATGCATTTAAATTTCATTAATTGTCAATAAGGGATGATTATATAGTTAATCTTAGTTTTTAAAAAATTGTATCGTGTTTTTACATGTGAAGCACTAAAATGTTTCTAGCACCTGAAATTTTTATAAATACTAATCGAGGATTACACGCTTGATAAAATTTTGTGAACTTTCAGCTCTCGAACATTGCATTAAACAGGAGAAATGCACGAGATGAATTCAGTAGTGTCTTTTGTGCGTATAAGGACATTTTTACAATTCAATCTCTGGAGTTTCCACTGTATATATCATCAAATCTGAGCTTTGGTTGCTGAGTGATTTCAGCTAGAAATGAAGAATGTTCATGGTAAGTTGAGAAAAAAAAATCTGTTCTCTGCCAGCTAATTCCATTTATAGAACACGAATTTGAAACCTAAGCATGGAAGAAAATTCATGTTTATTTTGAGGTGTGATACATTTGGGCACGTGACTTATTGGAAAAAAGTCCGTGTCCATTTATGTCTCACCTTAAGATAAACAAAAGCATCAATAAAGCTGAAGACGACAGTACTGTGTCTGTGTATTCTGTCTTCCGAATATCAGTTTGAAGCTCAAAGACTGTGTCCTTCTGACATGAGTCAAATATGTTGTTTGTTGAAAATTCTAAGAATCATTCTGGTAGATTTTATTTACCGGATACGAAACTAAGCATGGTAGGAAATCAGTGTACACGTATATTTTGAGGTAAGGTAAAAAAAGAAAGTCCGTGACCACTTATACCTTACCTTAAAATCAACAAAATCGTCAGTAAAGCAGCAAATTATTAAAAGTTTCCAGTTTTAGTGTCAAGCACAAGCCCCATTTTTCGAACTTGACTTTCGATCTCAATAACTGTTTGTGTTTCTCATATGAGCATAGAAGCAACCCAAATTTATTTTCCGATGTGGTTTATTTGGCCCTGTGATATGTATGAATAAAAACATGAGACAGCTATGCCTGGTAGAGAATCAGATGATTGGATTTTGTCTTTTTATCTATTTTTAGAGTTTTAAATTCAATGAATGTTTGTGGTCCTGGTATAAATCGTATATGCTCTTAATTTATTATTTAATTAAAATTTACTTTCCAATTTTGAAAATTTTATTTTTTCTAAATTGCCTTAATACTTTCAGATTAATGCCATATGACTTTTACTGCTTGCGAATGTACTACGCAGCAAAATGATATTTCTTTATAAAATATGACTTTTGATTCCTTTTCCATTGCTTTTAAAATAGAATAATCTCTGAAAAGAAAAAAGTGTCTAAGGCTGGATTGATATAATTAAGTGAGAAAAATTCGACTAAGCAAAACTATGTACGTGAAATCTTAATTTACTTTGTTTCTTTGTAATTAGTTTTTTTTATTTTGAAAGTCGAACTAACTTGATGTTCAAATTCAAATACACAATTAAGTAAGGAATTTTCGTAAAATTTGATAAAATTAACCAGCAGTTAAGACGGGACGGCATTGATTTTTTTTAAAAGAAAACTGAAGTTATTACTATTCTTAAATCCCATACATTCGCGTCGTAAAAGCTGATGAATTTTATTACCATATTTTCCTTCAGCGTACATTTTCATAATAAATGGACGATTACTGAAAATTATATTTTAGAAAGCTAGAAGTTGAATGAAATAAATTAAAAACTGAGACTCCTTACCGTAACAAATATATTTAAAATAAATTATTGTAGAAGTGAAACTAAAAAAGAAAAATATAAATAAAATAGGATCATCTCTGACAAGAAGAAAGTGTCGAATATCGTGATCGATTTAGTTGAAGTGAGATAAACCGAGCTAAGTTAAACTATACACTTGAAATCTTATCTGACTTTGTTTCTTTGTATTTTTTATTTTGTAAAATGACTATCATTGTATATTTAAAAGATAAATTCAAATTTCAGTAGGCGATTTTCTTAACCATTAAGTTCTACTTAAAATATTCCTAGAATCACTGTCAAAATTTTAGATTCCTACAATTTTCTTTTTTCAACTCTGAAAACAAGTTATTCATTCCGTATATTTAAGTAATTAATATAAGTGCTCTATAGAAAATTTTAAGTTGAAACACTTCTGTAACCTTCTCTAAATAAATTAGTGATTAAAGCTGAAGGCTGAAACTTTGTCGCATTATATTGAAAAGACGTTTGCAAATAAATCTTGATCAAACAGTCATGTGTTTCGAGGAAGACTATAAGAGGTTTAATTTTAAGATCCATTGTCTCGTCTGTCAAGGTTTCAAAATAAAGCATACTGTTTCAAAATACTAAATGTATAATCTGCTAGTAAAGCCTAAGAAATTTATTTTTTTTTATTTGAGACATTTTATTATAAGGAAGTCCCGTAAAAATTCTAAGAGAATATGTTAAAGAAAATATGCATGTTACGATGACGAATCAAAGACACGAAAACTTCTAATTATTTAAATACTTTTACTATCTTCACAGTTTGAAGCTACAGGAGAGTTGTTGTGGAGATACCTTTCAGATTTTTTATTGAGGTCAAAGAGATGAAAGACACCTAATCTAGAATCTGACATAACAGTAACTAGAGAGGATTGTGGTTCCACTAATTTGAACGAAACAGCCCGAGTGACACAATTGATCTTAAACGGCATAAAAGTTAGTTGAAACGATCTTTATTTCATATAGTGGATATATACTTTACAGGCTTTTAAATTCAAGAATTCTGAGACAAAATTTTTCCTACTACATAAAGCAGTTGCTTTCCACAATTTGCGCAATTGATCATTCCGTTATATAAATAATGTTTTTACTCGTAGACATTTAAAAATATGTAAAGTGCATTTTTACTTCATAATAATTCAATTTCTTACTTAATTTAAATGTACATGCAATGAAAATAATGTAACTACTGTTTAACCTAATCTGTTTATAATATTATTATGTGATTAAATATAATGCAAACTATAAATATTCGAGGATGTTGTTGTTAAAATTATATTGATGTGTTGAATTTTTTAAATGATTTAATAAGAAATATTCTAATCAAATTTCAAATCTGAGGGAGAAAATCGGTCTGAGCACAGATTAAATTCAGAAAAAAATTCTTTGTGTGAAAAAACACCAGATTTTATATTATGCATTTAGAAAGTTTTTTATCTTATAGTAATTTGTTTTTCATAGTTTTGATGAAATTTTGTTCTTTTTTGAACTATTATTGATTTACTGTTCTACTCAAAATAAAAACACCAGTTTGAAATTTCTGCAAATTGATTCTTTCTTATTATCTCCTCTAGGGTTCATGTAAAGACAATCGTTTGGAAATGTGTAGAAATTTTATATGGGTAACAAGAACTTTCAACTGGAGGATACTGAAACATTTTTCTTTCAGAATTGAAAAGTAAGGAAATTTTGAAGTCACATATTTCGCAGATTTACATATTGAGATCATCGAATCTGATAAATAAATTATTGACGCGTTTTCTTTAATTAAAAAATTTCCTAATATTTGGACAAATGATGCGAGAAATTCTGTTTTCAAGTAGATTTAGAACAAGTAAATTAAAAAATACTTTTCGTTCCAACAACCGGAATATATAGAATGAACCTTTGTATTAAAAAAACAGAAGAATACAACTACCTCATGAAAATTTATGTAAATTTATTTTAACGAAAAACTTTCAAAACAGAAAAACGATGATTAAGAAGGGAATGTTCCCTGTAATGCCTGAGTTTTTTCTGCTATTATTTCAAAACTGCTTAATGATTGATTTAAGTAACAAAGAATTAAAGAATATTTTAAGGATTATCTCATCCATTTTCGACTTTGAGACGTGTTTTATTCTGATGAACATATATGTTGTGTCAGTAATACTCAATATGATTAAAAATGTGGCAACCTCTGTTCTTCAGAAAAAAAAACTCTCATTTTGTTCATGAAACATAATGTTTTATAATTTCAAGTGGCATAAATACATTTAATCTTAAAAATTCAGCATTGAGGTGATTCATTTTCATGAAATTGCATTCATTAGAAACTGCATTGTTCTCTTCTTTAAAAAAAGTGAAATACCAGCAGGGTTTCGTACAAATTAAATCCAAAAGAATAAATAAAAATCTCAGTCCAATATATATTAAATTTAAAGTCATTTGTTTCTTAAAGCTGCTTCTATATTGTTTCTTTTAAGATTAGTTTCTTTTAACTTATACTTAATTTATGTTTCACAGGAAGGTAGGCCCCAAAATGAAGGAAACAGAGGATTTGTAATTTGCTGCGGAGTAGCTGTGCTTTTGTCTCTCGAAAAATATTTTTTTTCAGAGCTTAAGCACAGAGACTTTGAATCAAATTTTAAGCACAAAACAGGATTAAATATCGATACAACGTAAGAATAGATATGGTAATCTATATTTTTGCTGTTTTCTACAATTACTTTTAATATGATGAGATTTCACTTGTTGCAATAAAAAAATATGCAATATATTCCCTATTTATTTAAAGCAAGTCCATGACTTCCTTCAAAAACATTGCTTGTTTATTGCCTAACATTTTCGTACAAAAGACCTGAAGAAAGAATAAGCCTGTATCCAAGGCCACTATTAAAGATTCTAAAGGTTTATTAATATGTAATAGTCATGATATAATCAGACCTTATAATTTTGAACTGTTGTACCCCTACCCTTCGCATAGACAAAATAAGGCATTCGAATTCGATAGTTGAAATTTTTAGGGAGTAGCTTTACTTTTGACCTTCGAACAAAGAGTTTTTTCTCAGTTCTTAAGTACAGGAACTTTTAATCAAATTTTTGGGACAGAAATGGATTGAATATGAAGACAACGTCAGCGCAAGCAAGGTAATTTACTCTTTTGTAATTTTATGCAATTACATTTAATACGACTTGACTTTAATTGTTATACTCAAGATAAATAAAATATGCATCGAACTTAAACTGTCTTCCTGACTACCACTATGAACTTTATTTATGCGTATGGAGGTTTGACTCTTGGCGGAGTTAATAACAACCAGACCCATATGCTGCGAGGTGTTGTTGAAATGAAGCATTAAAGCAGCGATCTTCTGATAAAAAGTCGAGTCTGGCACTAGACTACCGTGGCCATTCTCAAGTTCAAAAGATTAGTTTAAATATTAATGATAAATTTGATTCTCTAACATTTGAAATAGAAATTGAAATTGATGTGTTCAGAGCGAAAACGTTGGTGAACAGGAAGTATCATTTCGTCTCCATGTCGCCTAAGCGATCACCTAACAATCCAAGATCTCAATTTTCTGCCAAGGTCAAAGGGTAATTAATTTAGAATAGCGTTATTGTTTTCAAATTTATTGGAATTAAAAATGCATTCCTTTTAAACTTATCTCCCAAGAAGAATAAAACAAACCTTTTTCTAAGATTTGCTTATAGAAAATAGGGAATAATAAAGATTGTCATTTCGAAGGAAAATTCTTACGTAAATGTGATTTTCACACATTACAAATTACAGGTATAGGCCTGGTAATTTAAAAAAATTCTGTAGATATGATTTTTTGGTTGAAACATCTTGGAAACATAAAACTTTTATGCTAAGTTATATCTTTTTATATGGTTATGTTCGTTATAATTAATTATTGAAAGTGAAGTAGTTGTATGTTTAACTTATTGAGATAAAGTTGCAAGTCGTTAGCTTCGATTTAGTTCAATTTCTGTATTCACTAGATGCCGCTCCTTTAAATTGTCATTTGTTCCAGCACGTTCAGTGCGGCCTCTCAAAGTATCATTTCCGTTCTCACGAAAACCGGAAGTTGACCAGATCATTACAGGATTCCGAAGAATTTTTTTCTTTCGTGCAATCCATTTGCTTGAAAAGCTGGTCAAGTCCTTAAGAGATGCTTATTTCAATTAAAATTCATTATCGTCATTTTTAAAAAAATATTTGTTTCGTTACGCGAAATTAAAAAGATAAGACTTTTACAAGGGTCTGATAGGAAAAAAAGTAGAGCACTTTCTTTTCAAAGTATTTGTTATTTTAAATTTTTACTTGTGTATTTCGGGGACAGAATAGTGTACAGCATTTCAGGCTGCCCTGAAAATAATTTGGAAAGCTGTTTAATTTACATTACGTTTGCCATGATAATGTTGCTTGTAAATTTAGCTATCGAATTTAGATATTATGATCAAATTTTCATGTAGGACATGAGTCAATTTAATCTGATAATAAAGAAAGCAATATCTGTATATACATTGATTTTGTAATGACTTCTGCGATGATTTAATTTATTTCTTTTCTTCTTGCATAGCGCTCTTGTGTGAATAAATTCGACAAACCCTCTCCTGGATTTAATACCACAGGGAGAATGTGTTTTGAGAGCTTTCAAATGGAAATTTAGGTGTTTGTTTGCTGAATTGTTTCTTCAGATTTAAAGCATTACTCAGCTGAAATGTTTATAGATTTGAGATTATATTCATTCTCTTGTGGCTTTATAAAAAGGCGGGACTCATACTCCCTTTCCGGCATACACACTCAAAGCATTCGAAGTGGAAATTTATAATTTGTTGGGAAGTAGCTCTACCTTTGAGATTCAAAATAGAAGTTTTTCTCAGTTCTTAAATACAGGCACTTCGAATCAAACAATTGCCACATATAAGGACTGTCTGTAAGAATAACAGAGAAACTAACCTTCTAAGTTACTATTTTGAACATCTTCACAATTGCATTTGATAGAACTTCAATTCAATATTTGTGAGTTGTGGGAGCTCAATGAAAACTAAAATCATTTTTTGAAGTTCCTTCTGACTTTCTGTAAGAGATCCATTCGTTTATTGCATGTGCACGCAGCAAACGAACCCTCAGGGAAGATTCAATCTGCGGCTGAGGAAGCTATTGTTTCAGTCAACCATGATAGCTGATTGAGCAGGAGTAAGGATTTAAAAAAAAGGAAATCCAAGTCGAAAGGGAGCCCAGAAAATCATGGGCAGGATTTTTCATTTGTTTCTGAATATCTGCCCTTAAGATATTACATTACATTGCATTACACCATATTCTTTTAGCAATTTTAAGGCCAGAGACTTAAAGGTAAATTTTAAAAACAGAAAAGTATTGAATATAAATACGACATCAGCTCAGACATGGTGAGTTACTTATTTGTAGAATTAATAGAATCAAATAATCAATCTAATCAATAGAATTAAAAATACAATATTTTTAGCCCAATCTTCCGAAGCAGAATAGAACAAGCCTGCAAGATTTGCTTATAGAAATAGGAACATTGTCATTTCGAAGAAAAATTCTTCGAAAAATATGATTTTCACACATTACAGCAGGCATAGAAATTACTGTAGATGTGATTTTTGGACTTACCTTTTTTTTAAATATAACACTTTTATGTTAAATTATATCCTTGCATAAGGTTATGGCAAACATATTTAATTATTGACAGTGATGTAGATGCATTCCGAACATGTTAAGGGAGGCTTTGAATCTAGTTAGTAGCGTGTTAGCTCATCTTCTGTATTTACTAGATGCTAATCTGTAAATTACCACTTATTCTAGCATCCACAGCACGGCCTTTCAAAGCAACATTTCCATTCTGGAGAAAACATAAATTTAGCCCAATGAATAGATGATTCCGATAAATGTTTTCGGTTGTAGAATGTATTGTTGCTTTCCATACTGGCCAAGGCTGTTAAAGAGGTTTAATTTTAATAAAAATTCTTTATCTTTACTTTTATTCTGTATCATTTAAAAAATGTCGTTTTCTTTCCAACTAAATGAAATGGACTAGAATTTTGTAAGGGCATTAAAATTAATAAAGACACATTTATTGTAAGTCATTTCTATTTTAAATTTTATTTGTATAGTTTCAGAACATAATAGTCTGTGGATCTTGAAATTTCCTACCAAAATATTATGAATCGTGGTTTAATTTCGTTACTTTTCTAATGAACATAATACAAAATTGCGAAGGCCTAGGGTCCGTTCAAATATTACGTAAGCACCTAAGGGGGGGGAGGGGGTATGAGTGATGCTTACGTAAGACATTAAAAGCACTTTATTTCCGAATATCTCTTGTAATTTGCAAAAATAATTTAATTTAAAAAAATTAAATTTGAAAAAAGATTAAATTTTGCAAAAGAAAATTAAACTTGAAATTTTAAAATTGTGATAAAATAAGAAATTTTCTTAAACAAAATTGTAAGGAAATTAAATATATATATATATATATTTTCAGTTTAAGCCGAGTTAAAGTTTTTTCTTTGAATTAAGTCCTAAAATTTCTAAAATTAGATTATTACTGTTATACATTTTGTGAAAAAGAACGGGGGGGGGGGGGGGGTGGCGTTTTATGTAATTATAAAGAGGTTTACATTTGCTTATTTTTGCTGACAAAGGGGGAGGGGGGGTCAAAAATTACCAAAAACATGCTTACGTAATATTTGAACGGCCCCCTAGTGGTAAGGTCTCGGCTCGGGGACGGGGACGGAGGGTTCCAGTCTCGAAACTCGATTCCACTGAAATTCCGCCCTCTAGGAGCCTGCTCCATTCTAAATTACATGCAGTGGCCAAATGCCTTCCTGCTAGTTTGACCCGGAAGTTTGGAGAGGTGTGCGCTATCTCAGGTGTTATCCTCGTCATCTGACAGCTGTCCAAAATTACGAGGTCCATACCAAAATAGCCCTCGTGTTGCTTCAAAATGGGACGTTAATAAAGTTTAACAAAATTAGCTAATGAATTCAAATATGCTGATCAAATTTATATCTAAAAAAACATAAGTCAACTCATCTGATAATAAAGGAGATTATTTTTGTGTATAGGATTGTTCTAATTAAGTTTCGCCTTTATAAAAGTACTTAGATATGATTCTACAGCTGCAAAGGAAAAAATATTTCACCAGTATGTCGAAAAATGATGCACTCTGTAAAAACCGGGAAAAAAATATTTTCAATTTTCGCTAAAAGTGGCGCTGCGCCATTATATAAGTAGAATTTGCTAGATATTTTTATCATTAAATCAAAATTGAATAATTTATTTGAGGATTTTGTTGTTGTTTAATTAGAAACGCCGCCAAAATTCAATTCAGAACGTACAGCCATTTTCTTTCAAAATAACGTTTTTATAAAAGAGTTGTTTTAACTAAAATTTCTATAGTATATATTACCAGGAATGCTCTCTGTCGTACATAAAATCTGTAACTTGAAAGAAAATGGACTGTTCTTTCAAAACTGAATTTCGCCACCTTTTCAAGTTAAATTAAAAAACACACACAAAAAAATATCCGGTCTCGCTATCTTCATAAATAAATCTGAAAATGGAACAACGTCACTTTGACGATTTTTTTATTTTTTAAGTCGAAAAGGGTTTTTTTTCCAATTTTAACACAGAGCGCATCACTTTTACTACATGCTAGAAACACTTCGTTTCGTTTGGAGCCATAGAACCTGCTCTACGGCCTTCAGAATAGATGAACTTTAATTATAATAACCCTGTATTTGTTGATTTTGTAATGATTTATACATTGATGTTTAGGTTGATTTTATTTATGTATTTGCATAACGCTCTTTTAAATAAATTGAGCAAAGTTAATTCAGCTACCACAGTCAATAGTTTTCTATTCCTGATATGAGATATTTGATACTAAAGAATAAATTACATTCTTAAGAGTTTTAATCAGGAATAAAACAGAAAGTGGAAATGTATGTTCAAAAGGAAGTATAAAAGATCTCTTTTTTAAAATTACTGTCTCTAAATAAAAGAGTAAATCCTTTCCAATTAGAATTTTCTTAAAGAAAGTCAGTATTTGTACAAAATACTCACAATTGAAGCTTCTTTGTAATTCAAAGTTTATATATTATTGATGTAAAATTATATTAAATTAATCTATAGGATAAAATATTTAATATTATATGAGAAAGTTTAAAGAAATATTTCACAAACAGAATCTCCTCATGGGCGCATCTTCTTTAGGTGCGACGGGCTTCACGTACCCGAGGTACCCTAGTGATCTGGTCTCCTTTTCTATTTTACCCTCCTCTCCATCTTCTACTTTACTCTTTCTCTCTTTTCCCCCTCGACGATAAGCGAGGGGCTGTCCTTGAGAAGCTCCAGCCACTCTGTTTGCTTGCAGCTTCGCATGGATAGCTGATTCTTTAATTGTAGATGAGAATGTTGTTTGTTTAGTATAATACAGGTAATTAAGAGAGTTTTTTTATTGTCTAATAAGTAGTCAAACAAGATGTACAAGTTTTATTTTTGATACGGTCAAAAATAATGGCTGTGTTTCTTTGTTTCTAATTTGCATCAATGTTTTAATTTTCGTTAAGATTATTTCGACTTTACATTGCTTGTTACATTGCATTGAATTTACTACTTGTACATTTTTGAAAGTTGTTAACTATTATTTGACGCTATGTATGTTTGTGCTTTATATATTTGCGTTTATAATTTAGAGAAACAATTCATTTTATATATTGTTTAATTGACAGTTGTTTTTAAACTTTTATTTGATGTTATGCATGTTTGAGGTTGTTTTTTAAGGTATTTTGATTACTGTTATACTGTTTTAGTTTTTTTATTCTATCTTAGTTTTGATACGGTTATAAATTTGGCTGAGTTTATTTGTTTTTAATTTGTATCAATGTTATAATTTTTGTTTAGGGTATCTGGAATGTATATACTTCTTGTACTTTATTAAAATTGAATTTAAAATTAATATGATTATTAAATTTTGTTTGTATTGTTTTGTAACTGTTTGCTTTATGCATATATGTTTGAACTTTATTTGTTTGAGTTATCAATTTATGCAAATGATTTAACTTGATTTATTGGTAGTTCTTTTTAACCCTTTATTTCGTATTAGGTTGTTTTACAGATATTTTGGTTTAAAGATCATTTTTAATGTTAATTCATTTGGTATTTTGATTATGTATTATTGATTTTGAAAATTGTGTTTCTGTTTATTATTGTTCAGTTATTTTGATTGATTGAGTCTGGCTTTTTTTCTGTTGGTGTATAGATTTGTTGACTGAATCATGTACAATATAAATATATGGTTAAAACAATTGCTAATGGATTTTTACATCATCATGATTCATATGTTTTAAATTTATGGCATTGATGTTTTGGACCTAAATGTATATTTAGAACTATATTACTAACCTTATTCTTGAAAAATTATTTTCAAGATTAAGTTTTTTTACTTATGGACAATACACATATGATTCTAAATTGAAATGTAAGGACTAAGATGCGTTTTAATGAAAAATTATATTCTAAGGACTATATCATAAACTTGGATTTACTACCTCATGAACTTTTTAAGTGTTTATTCGATTATGAACTGAAATCTAAGGCCAACTACTTATGGACAATATATATCTGATTCTAAAGTGAATGTAAGGACTAAGATGTGTTTTAATGAACTATTATATTTTAAGAACTCTATCATAAACTTAGATTTACTACCTCATGAACTTTATAAATGTTTATTTAACTCTGAACTGAAGTCTGAGGTCTATTATATATTCCCTGTGGACTATTAGATTTTAATGGCACTGTATTATAAATATGGACTAGTACGTTCTGAGGACACTATATCATAAATATATATTATTACACTATGTACATTTTATCATAATTATAGACTATTACACTCTAAGGACGCTCTATCATAAATATGGACTATTACATTCTAAGGACACTCTATCATAAATATAGACTATTACATTTTGAGGACACTATATCATAAATATAAACTATTACATTCTAAGCACACAATATCATAAATATTGACTTATCATATTAATGAACTATTGACGCTTTCTATTTAAAGTTGAGCTTTTTGGATTTCGATGCACAATGTATGAATGTGAACAGGTTATTTCTTGATTAGTTCGTGAGTTTCATACATTTGTTCTTTTTGGTTGATTTTTTTGGATGACTGTTAAAATATTATTTTGATTTTGTATGATATATGATATTCTGTATTAATATTATTTTGTCGTATATTTGAGCCATTTAAGACTATTTTTTTATTTCGTTGCTATTGGTGCAGATTATTTAACATAAAGGATTTGATGTAAGTCTGTTGCACTTTGATGGTTAAAAAGTTTTTCCTTTTATGTTTGTTTTGCTTTGTATATATCTTCTTTCGTTTCGTTTTACAGAAAAAGTTTTTGCTCTTCTGTATAATGTGATTGTTACATTCGAAACATTTTATTCCTTTTAAATGCGAAGGTTTGTAACTTGCAAACATTTTGTAGAAACTTCAAACTTTTCAATATCACCTTAGTGGGTGTCCTGTATAATGGCCTTGTGTATTATTTGTCATATTTAAGAGTTTCAAAGATCTATAATAGATTCTTATAATATTCTAAGTTCTGGTATAAAAATTGAACTTTTGGTTTAATAGACGTATTTAAGTTGTTACCTAAAGTTGTGATCATTGAATGTTTAGATGCAACTGATTTTTATTATCTGTAAAGACTATCATAAAATAGGACTATATATAATAATCGCAAGAATATCAAGTGTAAGTTTTCATGTGTACAATATGGATATTTATAGTTATTCGTCTTCATGATTTCTTTCATTTATTATTTTTCATGAAATGCACTCTTTTGTTATAACATTACTATGAGTTTTGTGATATTGTCTGTAAAGATATGTTGACGGTATTGTTGTGGTATTGTTTGTAAATATATGTTGATAGTGCATTTGAGTTTATCTGTTTAGCTAATTTAATGTAAACCGGATGTCTATGGTAGTTTGAAAATGCTGTTTTCTCTCGCTTTTGACTGTAATTTGTTTTAAGTGGTTCGTTTGTTCTGTTTCTTTTTAATTATATAAAAAAATGTCCCGTGGAAAACCTTACACCCTCTTGGGTAGGCTGGGACGGGGCGGGTTGTAAATAAATAAAAGTAAATTATATAAAAGAAGCAATTTCTTAAATGCATACTGCATTCAACATTTTTATGACTCCATACAAAACTTTATGACTGCATACCAAGTTTTTATAATTGCTTACAAAAACATATGACCACATTCACAATTTTTATGATTGTATTCATTTTTTTTCCTTCTGAATATGAAGGATTTTGATCTGTAAACTTGCTCATCTAAATATAAATAAAAGTCATTGTGGGTATGTATGTTTGTATGTATCTATGTTCCACATCTCCTCCTAAACTACGGCACTGATTTTAACCAAACTTTGCACACTTATTAATTAAAACAAGGAGAAGATTACTGTCAACTTTTCAAAGTCCAAAAGTTAATTAAACAGTCAGTTAATTAGAAATTAACCGAAACCATTTTTCCACCGTAACTTCGGAGCAAATTGCCCGACAAAAATTATTTTTATGCTATCTTAAAGTTCAAAATTTTACCTTTTCAATGATACTAATTTTATTTTTCTGACATTTTCCCTTCGCATGGTTATTAATTTTTTAAAGTTCAATAATTTTTAAATACGTGCAGACGGTTTTGATATAACAAAGATTTATAGCTACTCCGTTGCTAGGCAACGGTTAGACTTTGAACTAATTTACCTTTATTTCTGAAAATTTTGCTTATTTTTATAAATATCTGTAATATAAAACAGAAAATACATGTATCTGTCTGTCTGTCGGTCACAAGAACTCCTCCTAAACGGTGAACGGTAGCGACATGAAATTTACACACGACATTCTAGAGCATATTTCTAGGTCAACGGTGCTATTTTCAACTTTCAGAGTTAATTAGTTCTTAAGATATTTAATTAAATGATGAAAATTAGACGCTGTTAAGCCTAATGCTTAGACGTTTTTCGCCAATAACTTCTGAAATATTTATTAGACAACAATTATTTTTATGCAATTTTAAAGAGCTGAAAATTATCTTTTTAATGATAATAATTCCATTGCGATGAAGTGTTTTCTCTGATTGTTATAAAAGTTTAAAAAATATTTTAACACAATTTCTAACAATACTTTTTATTCTTATAGAAATAAATTTAAGCCAATTTACTGCTTCGCGCGCGGGCTTTTGCCAGTGTTAAAGTTAATATAAGAAAATATTGTTTTCTTTGCGCATAAACAACAAAGTAGACTTTTTACTTCCGGTTTCAGGTTGTGGCATTTACACCTTTTAAAGTGGTTACACAGTGATCCAATGAAGTTAGTGAATTATTCTCTCGATGTTTTCTTTAATTCTTGCAAATTTTTAAATGATCCTAATGAGTGTGTGCTAAGCCTTCAATGTTACTTAGTCCGGTTACTATCGTAGGTACAAAGGGAGGGGAGAAAAAGATGTGTTAATGGTTTATCTGTCGCAAGAACTCCTCCTAAACGGTGAATAGTCTTGATAAGAAATTTGCAGGAACGGACATAGGATATGTGATTTTATCATAAATTCAATATTTTTGACTGCAGACAAAAATTAAATAATTAACAAAGAAAGGCTCATTGACTCAGAGATTCGCGATAAAGATTGCTACTTTATTTTTCAATCAACTATTACGTGATCCTTAAGGAATTCTTAAACATTTGGAATAACTTATTTTTAAAATCAACTGTCATGTGATACTTAAAAAAACGTACGCATGTGCTATAACTTATTTTTGTAGTCAAACATCACGTGAACATTAATAAAACCGCGATTATGTGATCTTTCTGAGAAAATAAATAATTAATTAATTTATGGAATAATAACTGAAATTACTCAACTCGACGCTTGATTTTCATTTTTTGAAGTTTGCAGTCTACTTAATTTTAGTTATTTATAGTTGTATATCTTCCTTATCAGATTTTATTCAAGAAAGTATCGATAAATTGACGCCGGAAAAGAAATGTATTGATAGATATGATATAGCTGCAAGAGTTTTTAGATTCAAATTTAGAAACTAATGTGAATAATAACTAAAGTAAAATATACGAAGATATATTTTGTTTTATGTATTCTGTTGAATGGTAGAAGAGGATAGCATGATGGATGATATATTCCACAGATTGTAAGCACCTAATGATACCATTGAGCACAATGATGTAATTTACAGTAACGGAGAATATATGAGGAATAGAGAATGGTTGTTGAAATGGTAATTTTGGCACTGACTAATGAAAGTTTAGGTCAGATAAATGAAAAAAAATATGTCCTATATGAAGGGAGGTATTACAGAATATCTATCTGTAGATACGCTAATGGGCAATAACAAGTAACATCATATCCTGCAGAGTTCTTCAACTCCTCTGATTTGTCAGGGGTACCTTCCAACAAGCTGAGATTTAAAGTCGATGTGCAGTTACTATTGATACGTAATCTCGATGTACCGAGACTTCGCATTGGCTCACAGTTACAAATTACATACCTAGGTACAAATGTTGTGCGAACTACTGTTATGACTGGCACAGCGAGAGGAGAGAGTATTTTAATTCCACGCATTCTGATAATACCGAAGGATTTACCATCCAAGTTAAGAGGTAACAACTGCCTTTAAAATTAGCATTTGCCAGGCTCAGGGGCATACACTCAAAGGGACAGGCGAACATTTGGAAAAACCGTATTTTTCCCATGGGAAACTATATATGGCGTGTTCACGTGTGCCCAGCCACAAAACCTCTACATCCGTGCAAAAAAACGAAAAACAAAACACGTAGTGTACAAAAGTCTGTTAGCATGGATAAACAAATTACCTAACTATAACAGCTGACACTCCGCTTAGTAGTTCAATTATGTATTATCATCCGTCAAAACTTTTAATTTCCCCTTTCAACATGTAACGAAACATTCACATTCGTGAATTAGAAAAATTTAATAATTCAAATTCTTCGCGCACGAAGTCGCGGGTAACAGCTATTATCTTAATATAAATAAAAGTCATTGTGGGTATGTATGTTTGTATGTATGTTTATATCTATATTCCACATCTCCTCCTAAACCACGACACTGATTTCAACCAAACTTTGCACACTTATTAATTAAGACAAGGGGAAGATTACTGTCAACTTTTTAAAGCTCAAAAGTTAATTAAACAGTCAGTTAATTAAAAAGTAACCGAAACCGTTTTTCCGCTGTAAGTTTGGAGCAAATTATCCCCCGAAAATTATTTTTATACCATCTTAAAGTTCAAACCTTTACCTTTTTAATGATATCAATTTTATATCTGTGACATCTTTCCTTCAATTTTTATCAATTTTTCAAAATTTTATAAAAAGTTGACACGCAGACGATTTTAAAATAAATCAAATTTAATGATACTACATAGAGTTGATACTGATGAGTTGCTAGGCAACGGTGTAATTACTTTGCCATTATTTTTTCCGTTTATTTTTTTCAAATATCGTTTGCCAATGTTTTCATTGGTTCTTAAAGAATTCTAAAGCTTATTTAATTAGATTAAAAAATCACTGCAGTTCATATCACGTGTCATTTTTACCTGTGTTTCCTAAGAAATAATAAATCCTTAATCCTTAATAATATATTAAATGAGAAAATTTGACTTTCTGTCTGTTGCTCTGTCACGGCCAAACTACACGTGGGATAACTTATTTTTAATGTCAAACATCACGTGATCATAAAGAAAGCCGCGATTATGTGATCTTTCTGAGAAAATAAACAAATAATTTATTTATGAAATAATAACTGAAATTACACAACTCGACGCTTGATTTTCATTTTTTCGAGTTTGCAGTCTATTTAATTTTAGTTATTTATATTTGTATCTTTTCCATATCAGATTTTATTCAAGAAGCTGTCGATAAATTAACGTCAGGAGAGAAATCTATTGATAGATATGATATAGCTGCAAGAGTTTTTAGATTCAAATTTAGAAACTAATGTTAATTATAACTAAAGGAAAATATGCGACGATATAGTAATTTGTTTTATGTATTCTTTTTAATAATAGAAGTGGATGACATATAGCATGATGGATGTTATATTCCACAGATTATAAGGGCCTGATGATACCATTGAGTACAATGATGTACAGTAACGGAGAATATATGAGGAATAGAGAATGGTTGTTGAATTGGTAATTTTGGCACTGATTAATGAAAGTTTATGTCAGATAAATAAAAAAAATATGTCACAAATGGAGGGAGGCATTACAGAATATCTACCTGTATATACGCTAAGGGGCAATAACAAGTAACATCAACTTCTTCATATAACAGATAACAAGTTCTTCAACTCTTTAGAATTGTCAGGGGAATCTTCCAACAAGCTGAGATTAAAGTCGATGTGCCAGTATTATTGGTACGTAACCTCGATGTGCCGAGGCTGCGCACGGTTACAAATTGCACACCTAGGTCCAAACGACGTGAGAGTGTTTAAAAACGAGAGAGTGTTTTAATTTCTCGCATTCCGATAATATCGAAGAATTTATCATCCAAGTTCAAAAGTAAAGATAAAGTTTAGTAAAATTCTCCCCAACATAGTTCTTAACATGAGACTATCGTCGAATAACAAAAATTTTGATGCCGTGTCTCCAATTCTACTCGATTAAGCACAAACCAGCAGAATGGAAGACGCGAAATCAGAATAACCCCTCCGATCTGATGACGTGCTCTTGAATGGTGGCCCTGAAGAACAAGGTCAACAACTTTTGAAATTAAAATAGTTCTCGTCTCTTTTCCTTGCAATGTAAGTCTTAAATTGTCAAAATTAGTGGTCTTTACTTATGAATTACTGAACTTTCTAAGTCAATCTTTCAAAAATTTCATACCGATAGAAAAAGGTAAAACCAAGTGATAGGCACGGGAGATTTTTCATTAGTTTTATTAAGATGGAAAATATTCAAATTTTGATGTAGTTTATTGTGTCTTGTTGTCCACTTTATAAATTCACACCAACGAAGATGATAAACTAATTATTTAAGTGTTTTCTAATTATAGAATTTCACATTGAATTGAATATCTTTTCAATATTTACACTTAAGTAATTAGAATAAGTTTAAATCAAAGGGCACAAAATTCAAATAAATGAGAAAAAAGCGTTGAAACTTTTACTCACATATAAGCATATTTTTAGAATAAATACTCTCATGAATAAAATGTAAAAAGAAAATCATCTCTCCTCAATAGTTATCCAGATCAAAAAAGAAAATCTTTCGAAACAGCGAAAACTATGATGACGAAGGAAATGAAAAATGTTGTCTTTAATGTCTGAGTTTTTTCTGCTTTTGTTTTAATTTAGTACAGTTAGAGATTTAGGTTAAATCAAAGAAATTAAAGTTCAGAATTAATCGTTTTGATGTTCAAGTATGAGATGTGTTTTATTCTATTATGTATGGTGCTGTTATAATATACCACTTATATCCTTAATTAATTTACCAGCAAGATTTTAATTACATTTTTGTATCATTAAATAAGATTTAGTTCAGAATAACCCCAGGAAAAAGGGAAATAGCTTTGAATTAATTAAAATAATTCTCTTCATTTATTTTATAACTAAAATAGTTTAATTTCTGTCTTCAGCTGCCATCTACTACCTACTGCCGAAACTACAATCTTCGTGACCTTGTGAGTACAGTCAGGAAAAGTAATCATGTTTAAAGCATACATTTATCATTTTTGAATTCGTATCCATTTTCTAAAATATATGTTTGATTATACGGAAATCTTCAATATGTTTTAATAGTCAAATTAGGCTAATCGGATGTATGAAATGCTTTTAATTCTTAACTGTACTAAATATAGTCATTCTTAAAATTAACCATTCCTAACATTATTCAAAAGTAAAATAAAATTTGAAAATTCAATTTCTTAAAAAATTAGTAAAGTAAGTATGACAGTGTTAAAACAGAATCTAATTATAAAAAAAGAATAAAATTGTGGGATAATGTAGATATTTCTTTTCCATCATTAAGCCCTTTTTTGATGGATGATACATTCGTAGATTTATTTATTATTAAATTAATATTAGTTGAAGTGTATACTATGATGATGATTCCAGAAGTTGAAGATGTGTAACCTAAATTTAATGAGCGAAATATTAAAATATCACACTCCATTGGTTTGACAAGGTTCTAACTGACATTTTCACCGAAAATGAGATTATGAGTTTATACTTTTATACTAAGTTAGATATATACAACGAACTGACTCTACCTGAATTATAGTGGTAAACAAGTGAACTACATGGTTCTATCAATGCAGACAATATTTACACTTTTTAGTTTGACAAGGTTCTATCTGCTTTTGTTATAGCCAGTGGTAAGCTGTGCCATTATTCATGCAGACTGCTGTTGTTTGTCTGGACGCTAACGGGGATTTGTGTTCATTATAAAAGTTTTGTGTACCTTTTTACAATAGAATAGAGTTAAATCCTTTATCATAACAACGTGGAAAATGAGTTGTGTGAGCTAGAAAGTTTGCCTGATTTATTCTGTGACACATGCAGTGAAAATTAATGGATGATAAATGAAGACTAAGCAGGTAATGAGAGGAATAGAAGAAAAATTAAGTCATCAAGAAGGGAGTTTTCTTGTAAGTAATTTTTTTGAAGGGAGAGAAAATACAGGTCTGCAAGTTTTTCTGCTTTGGAACATTATCTATATCGCAAATCATGGAACATTATCTATATCGTACCAATTCAGGACTAAAGAGGAAAGAATGGAAATAGTAGAAGAGTACGCAAAGTAGACCCAATTTTAGTAAGAAAATACATAAAATCTTTCCCCATAGTTGAGTCCTGTTAGTGCAGAGGACATAGCAAAAGAGAATATTTGAGTTCTCGCCTCAGTATTGGGAAAAAGTATGAATTGCACCTTAGACAGTGTTACGCCGAAAAAATAACTGCAGTTAGAAAATCAATGTACTATAGAATTTTTGTCACGGAGTTTAACCTTGGATTTCACTCCCCAAAATGCGACAGATGTGAAATTTGCGAGAAATTCAAAGTTACAAAACAAACTGAAACACTGACGGTTGACATTAAATATGAGTATGATGTGCATCAAACTCAAAAATGAACAGGCGAGAAGTTAGGAATGAGGAAAAGAAAAACAAAGATTTACCTATATTGCTATTTGACTTACAAAATGTAATATCCACTCCACATGCTAATATTAGTTCTTTTTTTACCTGTGAAAAAGAAACGTCTACAACTTGACTGCGTGCTACAACGCCTACTAAACAAGTATATTGCGCCTTGTGGAGTGAAAATTTATCTGGCCGCGCTGGTAATGGCATTGCTAGTACTTTTCACAAAATATTGACTGTACTAGCTGAGGAAAATCACATAACTGGTTTGATAACATGGTCGGATTCATGCGTTCCCAAAAAGCGAAATTCAATCATTTCAAACTCAGTTCTCTATTTTCTCAAGAATAACCCAAGTACAATCAGTTACAATACTCCTTAGCAGGGCTAAGTACTCCTTAGCAGGGCTTCCAAGTAGTTGATAGCATCCACAGCAACATTGGAAAAGCCATGTACAAAACTGATTTTTATTTTCCAATTGGATTAATTAGAATTTTAAAACAAATCAATTCAAGACACCCATATCGTGTCATACAAATGCGGTCTGATGACTTTAAAGATTTTCAAGGAACAGCAAAGCTCTTAAATTATAAGATTGGACCATTCACTCGTGTGACAGTTTTGAAAATTACCAGAACCCTAAACACGGTGAAATTCAAAATATCTCACGACAAATTTGAGCCTGAAAATTCCGCAAATATCAAGTTTACTGAGAGATCTATGAGGGACTCGAAAAAACATATCGGACAGAAAAAGACCTTAGAATGCAGTCCGAGTGTGTTCCAAGCAACACCTAAGGTTCAAAAGCCTGCAAAAGATATAAGCAATCGAAAAAAGAAAGATATAAAGAGAGCATTTCCCTTCATACCTATACAGAATAGGGAATATTATAATTTTATATTACATTTTTAATAAACGTAGTAATGGTTCCATTCCATTTATGATGATACAAAAAGCTATTTAATCTTTTCAAATTAAATTTTGAATTGAGTTCGGGAAAGTCATTTCTGTTTTGAACAAGGCATTTTGAACTGCATTTTGCTGTATTAAAAACAAAGGTAAAAATATATTTTTTTCAAATAAACTATGGAACCTTTAAATAAAAGCCTTTTAATGTAATTATTAAAATATTAATTAAATTAGATCATAAATGAAAAAGTTCGGTGAAGACTTTAAGAAGAATCGGTGAAAACTTTAAACTCTTTTTTTCTCAAAACTGACTTGGATTCAGTTAGAACCTTGTCAAACCAAGTCACCGATTAATCGATGGACAGAACCTTCTCTGCTACCTTATAGAGGAATGAGTGCATTTAATTTCTAAAACAAAATAATTGCCTGTTAAATAGTATTCCTGTAACTTAACATCTTACTTATATGTTTTAAACTTCGTTTCCGTTTCATTAAAATCATTACGAAACTTTTGAGGCATCGCTTTTTTTGTGATTATTTTGCTCAATTTATGGAAACCAATATATGTAAGAATTGAAGCCATTTCTAACTTACTGTATTTTCATTTCATAAATATTAGTTTTATTTTTGTATTTATTTGTCTGAGTATTAAAAATTATTTCATATTTTCTTATATACAAGAATGTTGCTGGCCAGTAATCGTCACCAACGAGAATTATTGGACGTAGGAAGCAGAATGAAGCTTCTTCTAGAGTGTTTGAACTTGGGGCTTGTAGTTGTAAAACTATTGTCCTAGGTTCGAACATCTTTATAATAAGAAAGTTCATGAAACAAAAAGAGAGAAATGCCTTTGTATCTTCTGTGTGTCACATTAATCTATGAATATCCTCCTTATGCAGTTCAGACAGACAAATGAGGATCTGCTTATCTGCCGAAATCATCGCCAGCGAAACTTATTGGACTTGGAGGGTAGAATGAAGCGTGTTCTAAAGTGTTTGAACTTGGCTCGTGCAGTTAAATTGAAAACTCCAGTGCCAGGTTCGAACATCTTTAGAATAAGCAAGTTCATAAATAAAGAAGACTGAAATGCCTCTGTATCCTTTGTGTGTCCCATTAATCTATGAATGTCCTCCTTATGCAATTCATCCAAACCACAGCATCTGCTTAGTTGCTGGAATCCGAATATATCTCAATCACCTCGACTTAAACTCCTAAAGAATATTGAACATGTATTGGAAAACCCACAGGCATTTGTATTTTGCTTTCGCTTTGTCAGGTATAAATTTTCAAAACTATTATTCAAGTTTGATAAGTGTATTTTAGGCCATATATTTATGCCATGTTTTCTTAAAATAAACAGTTTATCTTTATTCTAAGCTGCATAATTGTACCACCTTTTAAGTATATCGAATTTTAAGCATTTTAATTGAGAGCGTGTATTTGTTTTGAAATGATATTGCTTGAATCCGGTTAGCCTGTATGTAAATGAAATTTTTATACAAAGAGTTTAACTTTTAGTTTATTTTTGATACTTTATTTTTTATTTTTATTTCGTATTAATTATTGAATTTTCCCTGATTTATTCATATATTTGAAAGTAATAATTTAACACTCTCCTTATTTTAAAGAACGCTACTAAAACTTTAATTCGTAATATTATTTCTACTTAAGCTCTAACACGCAATTAACTGTCACTTTAACTGGCTGAAATCCATTTTCAACCGCTCTAACGATCGGGAATTCCTCTCTTTTACAATACTACTTAATCTCGCTGCGATGAACTTCCTCTTTTTAAAAATCATGTAACCTTTATACCAAACGCTCGTTTCTGCGTGGCTTGTTTCTTTGTCGCCGGTGACTGCGCTTTGCGTCTATATTTTAAATCATGGCTTGATATTCCTCAGAAATATTTAAAATCAGCTGAAACTTCTGAAATAAATTCAATAAATTGATTTAGACTTCAACGACTGCCTGTTTACAAAGATGTCTACTCTGCACTGCACATTATGAAATATCATTATATGAATATACTTAATAACCTTGTTAAAATAACTGGATTTAAGATAACTGTGATAATCAAAAAGTTGGATTTAAAGAAGTTAATTATTATTAACTGGGAGAAATATGATTATTCTTTAAAATCAACGTAATAGCGAATTTTAAAATTAAAATGGAAAGCTTCTGCTTTCTAAGAAGTTAAAATAATATGATATTGCTCCAAAAGAGTCTAATGAAAATTTCCGGACTAATTTTTTTAGAAAAGATATTATAAATTTCATCAAACGTATTAATAAATGAAACAATGAAAATTAAAATTTTGTTTACTTTTGTTATTTTCTTTTTTCACCTCTTAACACTAATCTAATCTATCGTGAACCTCTGTGTTACTGAAAAGTTGGCAATTTATATTTTTAATTCACTAGATAAATAAAATTGCCAGTAGTTTTAATCTCTGATATTAAGAAACTATGATATAACATAAAGAGACGGTAAATATTGAAATTCCGTTTCAAATGCATAGCATAGCAATTAAATGATGTGAAATATTTCCAAATGAAGCGATTTTGTTCATGTATTATTCCACTGAAGAAGCCGAACCAAGATAAATCTTATTTCAAACTGCAAGAAATTTGTTGTTACATATTATGTTTAAAAAATAACAATACTCACTTCAAGTTAACAAATTCAAGAATAAAAGATTAAATTTAATTCGTTAGCAGTTGAAAAGAAACCTTTTTTTGAGCTTAGAAGAGCAAATTAAAAAAATGTTTTGCTGATACATGTTTAAAAAAACAAACATCATGATTACAAATTGCGCAGATGTTGTAATAAATTAAAACTAATGTCTTTTGGGAATCCTCTTTTATCGATATGCAAATCTTGAAATCTGCAATATATTTTTTTTACGAAATTTATGTGTTGAAATTGTTGCTAATGGAAAGTATTTTTTATGAAAAACTTCAAATGAGGTCTCTTAACATTTCACAATTCAAAGTTATTTTGATTGAACGGAAGAAGATTTACTTTGAGATGCGATTCTTTTGATCTCGTGGTTTTTGAAAGAAGCTTGAGAGCGATAGAGACGTGTTTTTTAAGTAAATAAGTGCATCGACGAGCAGGGAACGAACTACATTATTTTCTCTTGATTAAATTTGTAATTAGAAATTATATACTGTTTCTGGATTACATTTGTAACGTGTTTGTAATTATTTATAAGTGAAACTTTTCATAAATAAAATACTATTAAATTTTGCCTTTTCTGCGGAATATTTCTATCTACATTTTTAGCACAGAAAATTGAGCTTTCGCATAATTTTATATTTTGTATAATTTGGTAATGCTTCAATATTTTGATTTTCTTGAAATAGGTTTTATAAATATTCATCTATACATGTACCGCAAATTTTCATGCTTTCGTATTCAAATTGTAAAATACGATTTCTGTGTTAAATATTTGTGAACATTAATGGAATACTTGAGGATTTTATTTGCATTTCAATGTAAATGAAAAATAGAACTGTAACTGCAGAAATGCTTTCAATAAAGTTCTACAAATTGCACTTAAACTGATGTGTCGTCTTTTCTTTCATTTTAAGCTTAATATGATTTTAACTTTAGAAGGTAAGTCATAATTCTTTTCATTAACTTTAAGAAAATTATCTCATAAATAATGGAGGTGGGTGTGCAAAAAAATCGTTTTAAATGTGAAATACGATTCGGTTCAATTTGAAAAAATTGATAATATTTACTAGTAGTTCACTGAATTTTTTAAGATTTTTTGGTCAAAGCTTTGAGGGGCTACAAAAAAGGCCTGAAGTTTTAACTTCGACAGAATAAGCACCAAACAATATAGGTAATGTGAAAACCTCTAATAGACAAAAACGCTTCAAATATATGGCGCGTGTGATTACTGATGTTGCTTGGGGTTAAAAGGAGGATATTCTAGACTGTTTTGTTGATAATAGATTTAGGCCCCATTGTCGAAAATGGCCGGTAGTAGCTATGATGTACAAAGTCTAGCCTCTTGACTCTTAAGAACTCAAAATCGCTTATATTGATCTTCTAAATAGAAATCCATATAACTCTGAACACAGCATGAGGAGCTGAATACAACATCCCTAAAATCTGAATTCAAGAATTAGGGGACATAAGAATATTATTTCAGAATACAGTTTCTTTAAATATGACAACAATTGAATTAGATACGAAAAATTGTGTGTTTCAGAATTTTTATGATTCATTCAATAAAGATGTTGACAATAACTGTGTTTCCTTAAATGTTTTTAAGAAACCAATAAAATATTGTCAAGATGTATACATATGGAACAGTAATCTAATTAACATTAAATGAGAGCAACTTTTCGATTCAAAAATTCGTTTCTGAAAAGTCAATACTTGAAACATGTTAATAAATTCTTCTTTGAATTCATGAAACACGTGAATATAAGTAATTTGTGTGATCTTGTATTTTTCTTAAGAGCAAATTTGCTTAACCCTTTGCGGACAGGTACTGAGTACAGAGTGCGCTAGTGGGTATTTATCATAAGCTGAATGAAAACTATCGAAGGTAGACAGCTAGCCACCCGTCTAACCTATTAACCTCCGTACTAACATTCCTCCTGCTTGTTCCGATAATTTCCACTGACAATGAATCAGTTCGGTCTAATCGGACTTGAAAGTGCATGAAACGCTCTCCAAAACCCAACCTGGCTATCACGAAACGGTGGGAAATTATGCCTATAAAGCAATATTCGGCTGTTTTTGAAGAATTATGGAAGAATATAGCAGATGAGGACGAATCTGATGCATTATATCTCGATGGAGAAGTGACTGAGTACAGCGACCTAAAAACTGATTCTGAGACTGACTTGGAGAACATTCCAGTTCACGAAGAATATAGACTCACACTTGTTTGAGTTTGATGATACAAACACAAATCTTTGTATCATCCATCCATTCAACCTCTGATCTTATTATACCATAAAAAATAAAGTTATGTGTAACTAAATAAGCGTAGAGCTGGAAGAAATGATATGGCGCATAAAGTGCGCCATCTGATCTCAGAGTTCTAAAAAGTTACCTGTCAGCAGAGGGTTTAGTATATTTGGTGTTGATTTCAAATAAGAATGAAGTTCTTGGCAGGATATCTTAAAATTTGCTTTGGCAATTAACATCGTTTTAGGAATTTCGATTTGTAACTTTTTTTTTGCTCGTTCACAATTTATAAGAAAGAAAACCCTTTCTAAGGGTACATTAGTGCCTGGCAGACACAGAGTATATTCAATAATTATACTATTGCTCGTATGATTCAAATTATTAGTGTGAAAGTGTCTTAACAATTTTACCCAACGACTTTAGGTTGAAACATTCCCAGTGTTCCATTCTGTTACTTTTTGCGGTGTAAAGTAGTTAGAAAGAAGTGCGATCTTGCAAGCTTCTAACCGACTTACATGTGTGTGAGACGTATTGCGCATGCCTGGTGATCTCACTGCTACTAGACACTGCCGTCGATTTTTTTATTTTTTATTTTTCAAGCCTTTTTTTTAAATTCTTAGCACGGATTGGTCTCTTCCTCGGCGTTCCGAAGCTGTGCTTGGGGACAATAGGATAAGCTACTTAAAAACGGGACGGTCCCGTTCAAAACGGGATGCATGGTCACATTAAGTATCCCCACTAAAGGAACAGTGGGCTAAAGCTTGGCAATGCTGAAACATTAATCGAAGGAAGAAGATTATGGGCTCTTTCTTCTGGCAGTGCATTTAACCAGTATTATTCAAAAATTGGTAGAACGATGTGCGCTGTAACATCAAATTGCCTCCTAGGTGACCCAATGTAGCTTTGACCAACAGGAGACTTGGACACTTCATTTTATCATGGACTCTTCACTCTTGAACTTAGCTTGACATGCTAGACCAAGTGTTATTAGAGCCACAGGCGCAATTGAGGTGTAAAAGTCTTGTCAACTTTGTAACGGATTTTTCTTTGATTAGAAAGAAGATGAATAGCACACATGCTGTATAGCACAAAACAGCCTACAAATTCCCCACGATAAATCTAAAAATTTTTCTTAGTATAAATAATAGTTTAAAATATCAAGGCAGTATAAAAAGGCAAAAAATATTTCAGAAATCATTTATTGCACTCTTGAAATTTAATTTTTAAATGACTAATATCTGACATTTTTTATGAAAATATTCAGATTTCGCATAAAATATAACACAAAATCCTAAACATTTATTTCTGCAGTCCAATTTAATTTAAAATAATTCTTAATTATTTTACTTCAGGATGCATAAAATTCGAAAGTTTCAAGAGTTCAAAAGGTATTAAGAAAATTTATTTCATTTTTATAAATTTGCTTATACACAACTATGATCCTTTCATTGAAATTGCTCTTATATACTCGCATACAAGCTAGCAATTTTTATTTATGACACTGTTTGCAAAATGTTTCGAGTAAAAGAAATGTAGTGTTCAGGCTAAGATCGGTAAAAAAAAAAAAAAAAATGTCATGTTCTAGTGGAAATCTCCTTGATTGATTAGAGATCCTAGACGTGCATGTAAACAAATCACTTGTGAATCTTCATCACACCGCACAGTGGTGAAATATACGAAAAAGTTGGCCAAAATTGTTAAATATTAAAATTATATAATTATTTGTACACTGTAAAAAAAATCCCGTAAAATTTACGGTTTTAAACCGGCAGCTGGGTTGGTTGTGCAAAACCGTAAAAGTTACGAAGTAAATCCGTAGGCACAACGGTTTTTTACCATACAGGAACAAGTTTTTCCCGTAAAAGTTAGGAAGTAAATCCGTAGTCACAACGGTTTTTTACCGTATGAAATTAAGTTTTCTCCGTAAAAATTAAGTCATCGAAGTAAGTGACGTCATCGACTGAGTTGAGTTGAAATGTGCTGATGTGTGTTATCAATTAGGAATATTAATTAATCAAGGCTTAATTATCAATTTCAATTAGTTTAATTAATGTCATTTTTAATTGATCTTACTTGGACGATTTCGATGCAAGATGGTGACAAAACTTCTAACTCCTCTGAGCCGGGGATCGAAACCGCGTTCTTAGAAATAAAGGGCAGTCACTCTAACCACTAGACCACCGGAGACTTCATAAAATGAAGCAAAAATAATCTATTTGAGTTTTAAAGTCACTATAGCTCTAGTGGCGCCACGTAGCGGTGTAAAAATCAACTATTGCCAGAACACGCGTTTTAAGGTTAGCTTTCATGAGTGACAACAGGTTACTGCAACATGTGTAAACAACAGCGGAGATGGAACCCTATTAAAAACATGAAATGAATGCAATAAAATTACATTTAAGAAAGGGGAAAGTTATCGTACGGAAAGCAATACCGTATGACGAAAAATAGAATTTGAACTGACGGTTTTAAACCGTTTATGGCTGGAGCGGAAAACGGTGAAAAACCGTTTTGTTAACAAAACAGCTTTAAACCGTCAAATATACGGAAAAAGTCCTGGAAAAAAACGGATATTTTTTACAGTGTATTAAGATCTTTAGGATATGTTGGGTAGACTTAAATATTAACAAATTCTCAATTAATGAAAAGATTCATAGACAATCAAACAATTATTACGCTATAATCAGCAGAAAAATGAATAAAATAGCATCAGCTGACTTCCGCGCGCATGCAGTATTGCCTTCATTCTTGGTTCATCTTAACAATCACGATACCTATTTAAATTTATCTTGGATTTTTAAAAATATTTCAACATAATTTTTAATCTCGCCCCACCCCCTGCATTTCTCATTTACATATGGAAAATATAATAAACGCTAGGAGAATCTTATTCGGTAATATAGCGTGGACAGTCCTAACTGCAGATGGTTTTCAATGATTGCTTTAAACAAAACTCTAAGCTATGTTTAAATTGTTTACTTGCGGTTGGACACAAATTACATCTTTGTATCGTTGAGTAATCGTAATATCGTTTGCTGTTATGACAAATTAAAAATTTTGTCAACAGTTTTCATATCTGTCGGATTCAAATCAGTTTTCTAGTTTGTGACATATAAAGCTTCTTTTTATTTTTTTTAATTTGTGTCAACTCCTGAACGAACTGGAATCGTGCTGATCTATAATGCCGAGAAGACGGTCGTGGATAATCCATAATACAGTATGCTGTTGTTCATCTCGATTCCGTAAAAAATTAATTTACTGCAACAAGAATTCAAATTGAGGATCTGCCAAAATCTCATTTATTAATTAAAAAAATTATTAATATCGTACTCGAAGGATAAAAAACCTCCCATAGAGATTTAATCAGACGCTTTATAGTTTGATTAAGCAAATCTTGTAAAGCCATTTGAGCTGAAGCTTCAGTCACAGAAATATTTCCCGCACAATTAATCTTTTTAGCTTTTTATTATGACTTCAAAATAAGAGCACTAAGTGGAACTTTCTTCAAGAGCACTATTTCATATATTGTATTGATTTTTTAAAAATAATTTTGCAATGAATCAGTAGTAGTAAGGCCTTGTCTTCCGATATTGTATCTATTTTTGACTCTCAAATAGCAAGAATTTTGACATTTCAGTGTGTCCCTTTATTTTCCATTTCATTTGAGCGGCATACATTAGACTGTTTCTGTATCTGTTTTCTCTCGCTTGCTCTGTCTCTGTTTATTATTCAGTTTCCCTTCCTATAATTCGTTCATTGCTGTCTTCAAAGGCTTTTAATGGCACATTTTAAGGACACATGTTTAAAAAAATGTTTTTTCAACTTGATTGGTAATCAGAAATTAGCTCCGGTAATTTTCTTTTTTCGGAGTCTAGTATTTCGCTATTAAGCGTATAAAACCACGCAAAATTTAGAAAGAAAATGTTTGTTCTGGACAGTTTTGTTCTTAGAATTATTATTTTTATAAAATGTATCAACGTCGTGATGCAAACGACGTTTTCCTTAAAAGAACATACATCAAAAAATATTTATAGTTACTAATGCAATAAAACAACAAAAAAATTAAAAGTAGCAAAAAGTAGCACCAAAATTTGTTTTAAATAGAGAGCTATACTAGAATAAGCTTTATATAAAATTATTTATAATGCCAGAATTCCTTGGAATCCTAAACTTTTTCCTCCAATGATGTATTCCCTCTATTAGAACACATAGAAAATTCTTTTGCATTTAAAAAACGAGTTTTTATTTTAAAAAAACTATTTGTTTCCTAGCAATAGGAGATAAAAAGTTCTCATGTACCTTATTGACTAAGTTCCATATCGAAAACAAGCCACTAGAGGAAATCGAACAAAAATAAAATATAGAAAACTTTGGTACAAATTTAGAAACACATGCAGCTTTGAAAAGAATTCACAAATTTACCGAAGTGCCATGGCAATTTGCATGTCGTTAACATGTCGAAAAGTAGCTCAGTATATTAGACTATCAATATCATTAAGTTTTACTGCTTTACCAATAAGTTTTTAAAACCCCTTTTTGGCCAGCTTTTTCGCATATTTCACCACTGTGCACCGTTATAAACAACCTTCGGAGCATTATTCTATGAGACGAAAAAAAGAATAGAAAGGATTAATCCTTAACTGCTCAATGTTGCATTTAAGTAACATGCCCAGTTTTGTCTTCTAAAAACTTCAGAATGAGATTGAAGCTCTAATGCCTGTTGTTACCAATAGGACATATACTGAAAATGTTATTAAACCAATTTAAAACATATAGAGGGCAGCCTGAATGCTGATAAATAAATAAACTCATGTTTTTCACTTGAGGCTGCATCTTTTTTGCTTTGTTTGTACGCTTGAGAAGATTATATTTTATTCTACAATGTTGAAGGAAATTCCTTATCCTTATTATTAGGTATTAAAATTAATCTGTGTTTAATATTATAGAATTTTATCAAGTAAATTCCTATATGAAATAAAGACTAGTGTTGTCAGTTGGTAAGAAACAGGTTTTTTTAGCCATAAATCATATTTAAAACAAAATAGGATTTTTTAAAGTATTTTTCCCATGTTTCATTCAAGAAATGAAAGTTAAAAAAATATTTATAATCAATTTTTAAAGAATCGAGCTTTTAAGGGTTAATCATTGAAACTAAACTAAGAGATTATATACAATACGTTGCTATCAAAATAAATCACCACTCTTAGATTTAAGTAAATACATATAACAAGCGGCTACTAATCAAAACACAACGATTCAATCTTTCATTTTTAGTTTGTTCACAGCCAGCGAATCATTTCTGTTGAAAGATATATTCGCCATGCCTATCCAAAGCGAATTTTTCTTTTTTATGACCTTTTCTCCTTTCGTGAATCGTTTTCCCGCCGACAGAGTGGGGTTGTAAACTTCTTGAGGGTTTCCTTCCTCTCACTCTTTCATCAAGACAATATTGCTACAGCGCCTCTCCACTCTGACGGCTGGTTTATCGTCAATCAAACACGGTTGTTGAAGTGATTTGATATGGACTGCCCAGAGTAAGTTAATCGAATGATTTACATTCGGATATAGTTACGCAAATATAAATCAACTACCATTTTGTAGACTCGTATGAAAACTTTTCCTATGCAAAATTGAACCAATCCCGATTCGTTGTATTACTGACTGCTCATATAATGCTGTACAATAAAACCTCGTTTGTACGCTGTTCTAGGAGCTACTGCAAAATGGCACACGGACGAGAATAACATTCTATCGAATTTTCGTTTATATGCAATAAGCCACACACTTAATATGCTACTGCAACAAGCTAAATGAATGCAATAAGCTACTCACTTAAACAGTACAATATAATGGGTCTACTATTTAATATGATTTCTGATCATTTCGGAATATTATTATGCTTATAATATCAGAAAATATTTTTAAATGTTAAAATTTAAGATATTATGAAATTAAATTAAGAAATTATTAATTCATTAATTACGCACAGGAAAGCAATGATTATTATGAAATTAAGTGATATTTACAGTGCTTCTATTGCAGAGGTTCTCAACCTGTGGTACGCGTACCCCTAGGGGTACGCGAAGGACCAGTTGGGGGTATGCGAAATCAAAGTCGGTAATCGCAAAATTATAAAGGATTAAAAAAGTTACAGTATTTTGTTTTCCTAAGTTCGTGTGAAAAGTAAAAGTTATGCTGGTAAAGTTCTGCTTAAAATAAGAAAAAAGAAAGCAAAAGAAAACCTGGTAAATGATTGATATTTTGTCTTCACCAGCTCCGATTATGCATGAATCATCAGTGTGTTCGCAAAAGCTGTAGCTTCACTAGGAGCCAGCGTGGTATGCTTTTTATTTTTGTTCTTCTAGTTTAGGCTTATCGAGAACAATCCGGGATCCTCTCAAAGAGTCTTCTTTTAACGTTTTCATTAAAAGCATGATTAAACACAGGCATCATTAATTGCTCGATTGGGATGCATAATGGATAACGACTGTTCATATAAATCAAGCTTTGTGTTTTATGGGTGCTCAAATCGACTGGTTTATTTTGTGCCACAAAACTGGTGTATGTAGGCTACGCGTTCTCAATTTGAATTGCTCTATCTTTAGAGTGACTTCAATTCGATATTGTTTGATTTCTCAAAATGGACAAATGGTTGAAAACTGGAACTCTTAAGAGATCGGCATCTAGAACTGAAATTCGATCTATCGATTTGGCAGCTATGGAGATAACTGTGGATCAGCAAGATGATAATCATGAAGTGCAAAGGCCGACTGATTGGCCTGTTCAGGTAAGAAATAGAATTGATTTTGTTAAAAAAAAAAACTCAAAACGTCAGTGCGCCTCCGAAGAAGAGAAAATATTCTAACGAATACTTAAAATATGGATTTTCCGTCACGGGTGATGATGATTGTCCAACCTGCGTTGTTTATGGAGAGATATTGTCAAATGGCAGCATGAAACCATCTTTACTAATGTGCCAGTTAGAGGCTAATCAAGAGCTAAGAGCATGAAACCATCTTTACTAATGTGCCAGTTAGAGGCTAATCAAATGCTAAGAGCATTTAGAGGCTAATTAAACTAACACCCGTTTGTACAATCTTTGGGTGGAGACATGGTCAGCCTATATTACGTAACTTTTGCACACAGAAGTGAGATAGCTTTCGCGAGGAAATGTACTTACAAGATTGTTTGAACTGAGACATGAAGTTCATATGTTTTTTGAATTTAAAAAAAGAAATTTGATTGACTTCTGGGTAGCAGTGAAAGAAGAGTACCTAGAACTCGGTCTTAAAGCAATAAATTATTTAATTAATAATTAATTGATAATTTTTAATTTGATAATTTTTCACGAACACAGAACTTGTGGAAAGCGCATTCTCGTCCTATACATATATTAAAGATAAATACCAAAATAAGCTTGACGCAGCTCCAGAAATGAAATTATATCTTTCTTCATTTGAACCCAATTGTATAAAACTCAGCTCCATGGAACAAGCTCAAGGCTCGCACTGAAATTTTCTTGCACTTGAATAACTGATTACCAAGTGTGATTTTTAGCTAAGCTTATAAGTTAATGTAAAATTATTGGATTACTGTTTTTATTTGTTTTGCCGTTTAACTAATACTATTTTAAAATTGGAAAAAATATAAAATCAAAAATAAGTCCTGCAAATGCCATTAATTCGCGTTATTTGACTCTTAAGCTTACCTAAGCCCTTAACATTATTGATAAAAACTTCTTTGCATAGACGGATGATTGGGGGGGGGGGGGTTGCAGTATAAAAAAAGAGGGGATTGAGGGGTAAGGGGAAAATGAAAAAACTAATCAAGGGGTACGCGAGGGAAAAAAGATTGAGAACCCCTGTTATATTGCAATACCCCTTCCTTAGTAATCATGCGTACATATTTCTTCTTTTTTGAATTTTTATCTCAGAACATATGACAATAAAACAACAATTATGATTGTTCGATATATTGTGATATTTTAGATCAATTTTTGAAAATAGAAATTAAAGTGATTACTCTACTACTTCTTACCGTTATTTTTTGTTGTTGTTGTTTGTTTGTTTTAAAGTTAGTTTTATTTGCAGTGTCATTTTTTTCGGGGAGGGGGGAATTAACAAGCAAATACTTAAACTTTTATTTTGCCTCAAAAACAAAACAAAAAAAAAACGTTAGTTCTGTTTTCCGTGTCGTTTGATTTAAGATTCTAACTAAATCGGAGTGAATTTAATTATCCTTAAAATTTTTCTCCATTGTCCTCACAACGTTAGGAAGAATTCTCCACTGTTTCGCTGCTTTTTGATACAATTTGAAAAGGCTAAATAATTTCTTCATCATTCCCACTGTTTATAGAAAAAAAACCTCAAAGAATTTCAAATTCTGTCTGCTTGCTCCATGTCACCCCCCCCCCCCCCACACACACACACTATTCGTTGTTAACTACTGTATAAAAGTCTGAGAAGACCGCGAATTGCCTGATATAAAAAAAAACTGACCTTTGCATTGCTCTATTTTCCCGAATTAAAAAATAAAAAGATTGTTATTTGAGCGCAAAATGGAAAAGATCGATGTTTTGGAATTTCATAACAGGAGACAAACTTTCGAATATCTGCGACTCATAAATATTTGTTTTTTAACATTGAAATGCATTACAATGTATCGGGAACAAGGCAAAACGACATACTAAAGAGGCTTCATTGTATTTTATTAATTGCGTATGGAGATGTATTCGAAAACTTTACCATAACGCTTTAGGATTTTAATTTCCTTTTATAACAAAGCTCAGCATTTAAAACTTGAGAAACTTTAGATACCTTTATTGAATATTCTATTTCTTTTTTGTTTTTCCCCCATTAACAATAACGGCTGACTTATTTAGATTTAACTTAATACTATCACTTGTTTTACCATTTTAAAACCGACATTTTCAAAGCGTTTCTATGCACTTTTATGTAACTTGACTTGCTCCATGTTTGTAAAGATGGAATTTTGTAATCGTTTTTTCTCTCACTTGCTGATGTACTACAGTTTTGAAATTCTGTACACCTGTGTGGTCTGGATGACAATGCAGTGTCTTATTTATCAGTTAGCATTTTAATTTAATTTAATTTTGGTTCCATACGAATGGCGTTAACTCATAGTGAATTTGAGAAAAATTGATTTCAAGTTTCCATAATATTCATAATGATGAATTATGAATTAGAGACTAAAAAAGTAGAAGATAATTCGTATAAAAATAATTTCTACATTTTAGTACACTAATGAAAGTTTATTTTTAAAACTGTTTTTATTCAAATTATTTAACTTGGTTGCGAATGTTTCTTTTCGAAAGGAATAAACATGCAGGCATTGAACCATTTCTTTTTATAAACTGTTTTAATGCAGCGATGAATAATTATCTTTATTGTACAAGATTTTTTAATTTCTAATGCAATTTATGTGTTTCCAATTATTTTTCTGACTGCGATAAGTTATTTTTAATTCTATACTGATGTCATTCTCATTATATGTAAACACCCTTTGTGTTTCTGTATGGAGCGACAAAAGCATTCCTACAACATACGAAATTTTAGTTAGAAAACAGCTTGTAATGGAAAAGATTCCAACATATTTCCAAAGGTTTCACAACTTGAGTTTTATCTTAACCTCATAAATCATTTTATTACTCAAATCTATTGCAGAATAATACTTATAATACACTAAAGTACGGCGGAAAAAAAATTAGGCAATCCATTTTACTTATTGTAATATTCCGTTGCTGAATAATTCATACATTTCCTGTTTCCGTTAGAAATCAGAATGTTTCCGTTAGAATAGTGAGGACATCAAATTTTTTTATTCGTTACATAAATGGCACAAAAGAAACTGACTCATAATATATATTTTTTATATCTTGATACGCTCCAAAAATGCTAAAAATAACAAATTAATTTCTTTTCGAAAAACATTCCAAAGTTTTTTTAAAGCTGCTATACAAAATTATCCTTGCCTCTTCTAAGAAATAATTAAAATATTAACTCTGAAAATTTGAAAACTCGGCCGAAATCGTTTATTTTTAAAAATTTTATAATTGATTTTATTCCCTTTGTAACAAAATCAGTCCTGTCATTCGCAGTTAAAAGTTTCTTTGCTAACTTATTTTTTATTCCTATTAAATAATCTCTTGTTCAAAATAGAAGCACTGCTTTTTATTTCTTTCATTTTTCCCAACAGCTAAAAAAAACCCAAAAATATACTAATTAGCCTTTATTTAAAGTTTTTAGTGTGCTCCAAATATTGATTTAAAAACGAAACTTCACTAATAGTCTTATTTAAATTTTTAAGAGCATCAAATATTCGTTTAAAAAATTAACATTTTTCATTTGTTGTAAATACTTGTATTAAAAAAATTTTGAGTAAAAGAATTATTAGTGAATATTATTTTTTAAAACTGAGTTTGCCATTTTTACTCAACGCAACATTTTCTTTTTTATTTTTAAAGAAAATTTAACATTTCAGCGTTTAAACCAAAATGTGGAATTCAAATGAAGGCAAAATATTGGGTATTACGAAAATATGTTTTAAGCAAATTAGAAAAAAAAATTGTATGTGATTTTTTAATATACATGACGCATTTTCATAAGGTTTTGATAAATATGTTTTATTTCTCACTTTTAAAACACAAAACTATTAATTCATTCAGAAGAATTCGTTTTTACAACTACAAAAACTATGTCATAATATTTTATTGACTATAACCGAGAAGAGGCTCGGAAATTATATAAAACGTTTTGGAAAAATCCATTTTAACTTCAACTAGAAAAGCGAAATGCATAATTTTGAATGTTAACTTTTACCACTGAACATATATAGCATCAAAATAAAATTATAACATTTGCATATATGTTATATCAGTTTAAAAAATAATACAAACTAAACTGACTACATTTATTGCAGTTGTCTTTCTTGGTATCTCATTCTCTTTCGAGAAGTTTGCTAGACCATTCCTATGTCAAATTTTAAGTTTGTTTTGAAAAATATTCAGCTAGCTTTGACTACCATGCAGTTTAATTTTGGATTCTAATTACATGAGTGTAAATTAAATGCCTATCCTTAAAAGTATTTTCTCCAGTGGCATGACGGCATATAAAGAAATTCTCCAATGTATCTTAATATGTTTTAAAAAGATGGTAGAATGATTTCTTCATCATTCCCACTATCAGAAAACCTCCAGGAAGGTAACCTACCTCAATATAATTGGAGCCAAGTCAGATTCCTAATAAATATGCCACTTATGTGCTGCAAGACCACTTTGCCCAATACAAAAATGCCATACTTCCCCTTTATCATGAGTCGTTGACACATGGGAATCAACCAAACCACCAACAGCATCTTTATATTCTTTCACTCGTTTAATGTTTAGTGTATTCGAACATTGCCACGGTGGCCGGAGGGCAATCTCGGCTTCGGATTTGAAGAATAGCAGTTCACGACCAGATTCAATAGATTAGTTTGAGGCCGCAGTAGCCTAGTGTTAAGATCTCAACTTTGGGGCTGGAGAGTTACAAGTTCGAATCCCGATTCCACTGAAGATCTGTCGTGTATTGGGCCTGTTGCACGCTAAATCTTACGTAGGGGGTCAAACCACGACAGGTTTAATGTGTAACAAACACGCAAACACGTCTGATGTATTGTTGGATACGGATTGGATTGCATTGGAGTTAGGACTTATATAACCTGATATAAAAGAAATTAGTTTTACCGTGCGAGACTGAAAAGGAATTATCATTAGTTATTGGCTATGCTGCGCCAAGCCATATGGTATAGATATATCCCCATGAGATTCAGTAAAAAGCAATGTCAAGATTGCCACCTAGCCAAATGTTAAAAAAGATTTAAGTTTTTTGGATACAGTATCAAGCTTGCAAGTCTCTGGTTTTTTAGTCAAAGCTCTTCCACTAGGATTGAGCCGCGGTGACATGACAGCAAATTCTTTGCTTCGGTATCGGAAGATCACCAGTTCGAGAACTGTTCCCACTAATGACCATCGTGTATAAAAGCTTGATGCATATTAAGTCTGCCTTCAAGGGTGGCGAGAAAATTTAGAGAGTGGGGTGCTGGGGCACAGAAATTGTTCTCATCATCTGTTCCAGGTTCAAAATTACTAGGCCCGTGTGCATATAGCACCTCGTGTAGCTTTAAAATGGGATGTTAATAAAACATAGCATGCAACATATGGCTGCTACTAAGGCACCGTGGCCCCTCCGATTCTTCTGCTCCTCCGCATATGTAACTTGTCGCTCATAAATTAGAATCCATGAGCCAAATGCTGACGCTGCCTGTGGTGTTGAAGTTTGGTGAGTAGTGTACCAGCTCATGGGCCGTGTTCATCATCTGATATCGGTTCACAGTTATAAGGACTGTCCCTAATAGTCCTTTAGTCAGCAACAGCCAGTGATGTGTGGGTCCGCAATCTCCGAGCGTAACAATTAGAGTAAGATTTTACCTAATACAGTGCTTTTACCTGATATAAAAGAAATTAGTTTTACCGTGCGAGACTGAAAAGGAATTATCATTAGTTATTGGATTTACAGAAGCCTTTCACTCATGCACACATTCGTCCTCCTTTTGCTCATTTCGTTCACGCAATCATACATACACAAAAAAGAAGAGAAACAAGTTGTTAGTGACAGAGAGTATATTTTTACCTGTTTATTGCCTGGCTGTCTTGCATGTGGAACGTCACGTTCTGGTGGGGGGGAGGGGGAGTGAGCCGTTCATCTGCTACGTTTCCTCGTTGTGCTCCTAACCCTATCCTTCAGTCATAATCAATCGTATGATTGACTATTTACATTTTTGCTAGTTACGAGTGACGTTTCGAAAGTAAGTTTCGTCATGCTTTTTCACAAGGAAGCTTTATTACAATCCGAAACATACAATGGCATAACAAATTCAAACTTTTTGGTGATTTTGATCAGCGTGAAGTCCTTCGGCACCCATCTTCCCCTTTTTCCTGTATTGAAGTCAGCACTATCGGGACATCACTTCCGAAGAAATGAAGACGTGTGGCAGGCTATGAAGAACTTCCCTCGTTCGCTGGACACAGATTTGGCTATTTCTCCACATATTCGCCACCGACATTGATACATTTGTCGTACAGCGAAATCAATTTCAAGAAATCATCCTGGTGAAAATCTGTGTCCAGCGAGCGAGGGAAGTTCTTCCTAGCCTGCCACACGTCTTCATTTCTTCGGAAGTGATGTCCCGATAGTGCTGACTTCAATACAGGAAAAAGGAAGATGGGTGCCGAAGGACTTCACGCTGATCACAAGACTGCAAGAATGACAAAAAGCCTAGAGGAGTTTTGTTCTTGGACGATAATTCATGACCCCCACATAGCAAGGGACACAAAAGAACACATTCCTTTCCTGGGATGGGAGAGATTGGATCACCCGACCTACAGCTCCGATCTTGTCCCATCAGACTTTTTCCTGCATTGAAGTCAGCACTATCGGGACATCACTTCCGAAGCAATAAAGAGGTGCGGAAGGATTCCTTCTCTTGCTGGGCACAGATTTTTACCAAGATGGTTTCTGGAAATTGATTTCCCGGTACGATAGATGTATAAATGTCGGTGGCGAATATGTGGGAAGATATCCAAAAGTTTGTATTTTGTTATGCCATTGTATGTTTCGGATTGTAATAAAGCTTCCTTGTCAAAAAGCATGACGAATCTTACTTTCATAACGTCCGTCGTATACTCCTTCAGTATCCTATTTGAAATCTTCATTTTATATGATTATTCATTTCTTTCATCGATTAAATCTCTTAACCTCTTCTTAAAAACCTTAAATCTACCACAAAAAGCATATGAACTGCATGATACTATCTTCTAGCAACGTCAATTTGAACACGTAAATTTTTGATAACTGAACAATTTGCCATTTAAGCCAGCACAAACCGGTATTTTCGACAAGTGTTTTTTTATTATTATTATAAAAATGAATAATAAAATAATTCAAAATAAATCATTTCAACAAAAAAAGTTTAGTTTAGTTAGATCAACATCCAATTTGGAAACTACACGAGGCAGTGGCGAATCGGGTGCAATGGGGCTGCAGCCTCCCCCAGAGCTAAACCAAAATTAGTGATTTTTTTCAAATCACTATACTTTTTTGTTCTTAATCCCCTTTTTTAAAAAGAAAAAATAAATAAAACGCAGCAACATTGCTCTTTGGCTCGACAGGCTCAAAAATTTTACCGCTTTTATAGTCAGTCATTCCACTCGTACTAGTAGTGTTAAAGCTGTCGAAAACATTTTTTGGCTAGTTATTATTGCATTGTGTTTTTATTAAATTATCAAAAGTATTATACTGTCCTTTGTGATTCTTATTGTCAGGTGAGTAAACTTAAAGTGTTTTGACTTACATAAGCCATGAGATCACGACGATACAAAATTTTTATGACCTCAGCCCTCCACCCCCACCCCCCACACACACACCAAAATCCTGGATTCGCCACTGACACAAGGACTATTTTGGGACGAACATTGTAATTTTGAACCGTGATCAGATGATGCGACGACGCATAAGGTGGAACCTTCTCTCCAAACTTGTGTACACACCAGAGGGAAGTTGTTGTATCCTAGAAGTATTTAACTTGCACCAAGTCTACATACAAGGCGAATCTTCCATGGTATCCGGTCTCGAAAAAACGATCACCGCTTTACGTCATCGAGAATGAAGACGGAAAATAGAATTTTGTGATGATTCACTAAGCTTTTTAATGTAAATAAATTTTCCATACATTTGTTCTAGACGGTTTCAAGCGTTGTTCGGTGTCAGTAAAGCGTCGCAATCCAAAAGTATATAAGCGACTTTTTTTTTTTGACAATTAACATTTATTGATTCTTAAGGACATCATCATTTGATTGTGCTGAAATGTGTTTGGGTTTTAGCCTTCTTCTTCCTTCAAATCTTTGCACGTATGAATCACATACGTTAATATTTGCAAAAGTTTCTTTGTACTGTATTTGGACATGTCTATGAGTCAAATACTCATAATACGGAAAGTATGGAATCATCTGTTGTACAAAACAACCTTTTAATACCTAGGTAACATCTAAGGTAGAGGCCGGATTTCACTACAATATATGGGGGTAGGTTGCCTACCTACAAGACTTTCAGGGAAAACTGGCCCACATTTGTATTTTGCTTTAAAGAAACCATGAAAACCTAAAGGCACAATCCTGACCACAACGAGTAATACTTTGATAAAGCTTATATTGGTTTATCACTTTTTAAATAACGCTGGTTAAGGACACAGACAGAGGTTAGAACCCATAACCTTTTTCCTCCAATTCATGTTTATATACTATGGTATGTTTTAATCAACTTAGCTACTAACAGGCACAGAACTTAATACATGCTTCCGTGAAAGCATACGAGTCCAAAAATCTTCACACAGTTGCAAACAGAAAAACAGGACACTGACGCAATGTAACTTGTATAGCCTGTCAAGAAAATATAGGAAGTTTCATTACAAAAATTTTCTTTCCTTTTAAATTGTTTTATTTTGTTCACATTATCATTTCAAACTCATCTCTTAGATGAAAATTTTATTTCAGATTTTCTCCAAGTGAAAAAGGCGTATTCAAGAATTCAGAGTTGAGTTGCCTAAATCAATAATATTATCTATAATTATTGTTCATCATAGACAAGCTTACCTTAGGTAACCATATTCTGTGTGTAAGTTGGGAAAGAGAGTGTTTAAAAACTTTTATTGAAGTTCACTTGTTTCATGTTTGCAAAGATGGAACTGGCAATCGATTTTTCACTAACGGTTTGTGTTCGAGTTATGAAATTTTGTACACTTGTATTTTCTCGATGACAATACACTATTTTAATAATTTCCGAACTTTCTCATCAGTCGATCCATTATCTTATTCAATTTAGATTCCATAAGAGAGGTGTCACCTGATAGTGAATTTATGTAAAATTGATTTCAAGATTCCATAATATTTATGATAGTGAATTATAAATTAAAGACTGAAAAGTAGTACTTTTTAGAACACTAATAAAACTGTTTTTATTGAATTTATATAGAGACTTTTTTTTAAACAAATCGAATTATTCTTAAATTTTTTAACAAAAACTATCTGATTTTAAATAAAAAATAGGACAGTCAGGGACATTTAGTTAAATAGTGCGGCAAATCAAAACCCACCGCCTAAACCGAGACGTCCAGTCACTTTAACTTGACTATATTTTTTTACAAAACCAGGGGAATAAGACAAAACTTAAATTCTTTAATTGCAGCTATCATAAATGCATGGTAGAGATCGAATAAAAGTTTGTGATATTGAAGTGTTTGATGATATTCGAAACTAATCGTATTTATCATTATCATATTTTTTTTTTCAAAAACGGCTTGCCATTTATACTCACAAAATATTCTGAAAAAGCAAATTTTAAAATTTCTCTTACAATTATTTAACTTTTTAACTGGGAACTCTCCATTTCTACATCTTTCTTGAGTCCATAATTTATTCATCACCGAGAATGCTCTTAAAAATAAAAATTATCTTAAACATTTTAACAATGCTTTTTATCCATCTCTCATTCAACCATACGTTTAGCGCAAGATGTCCAAACATGGCATAACGGTCATTAAACATCACTATTCTAATTATTATCTATCTTTATCCTTTATTTTCAAACAGTGCACTTTTACAAGAACAGCCGGGATTAAACGTTAAATATATTGGAAACTCAGGCTAGACTATAAATCTGGGACAATCTAGGTCAAACCGGCGCTCATCATAAGCGAAATCATTCAGCAAAGACCTTTGAAGGCACCCATCTTCAAAAACGATCCACATAAATTAAGCGCTTTATTTGCGTACTTAAATCATTCATTAGATGAACTAAAAAAAAATGACTACAATTTATTGCTTTGCAACAGCAGACGATTGAAGTTCGCTTTGCCGTTATTATTCTTCGCCAAACCCCTTTTCCCCCTTTTGCATTCAAAATTGTGATGATTCACTTATTTTTTCCATCGCAGTTTTGTTCTTTCTGTCTGCAGGTGTCTAGTAGAAACCGGAAATGTTGAGGTCATATGGATAAATTTTAAAAATTCCGTTAGAAAATGTTCTAGAACATTTGATTGGTGAGTAATATGAGAAATTATAAAAGCTAAGAATTTCTTAACCAGGGTTGCCATATTGGCCTTTTTAAGGCCAAATTCTGAAAATTTGGCCCTTTATAAAAGCCCTTGGCCTTGGGAATTTTTATCTGGTCTTAAATTCATTTTTGTCCTTTTTTGACTTTATTTTTGCTTATGATTTTTAGAACGTTTAATAAAAAATTTTACTATTTTTTAAAATAAACTTTTGACATTACACTTTTCAAATGGCCTACAGTGAGCTGTCAAACAAAGTAGTTCCAGGATGGGAAAGGTTTCTTATCCCCTTTTGTCAGACTGTATTAATCAGAATGCCTCTAGCGGAAGCTATGTTTATCTCTGCAAAGCATATAAAAACCACTTTCTCTGTTTTTATTCGTTTCTTTTCTTTGTCAAGGCCTTTTACGAAAACTTCCACACAAAATCGTAAAATATTATTATTATTTTCCCTTTTTTTTTTTGAGAGAGAGAGGGTTGGAAAGAGAACATCACATTACAGATCTTTTTAAAAAGAGGAAGAAAAAGTATTTATGTCTGTAATTTCGGTATTGTTTGAAATACCTATCTCCAACAATTTAATAATCGCTTTAATGTCAAATCTAAGGGATAGAAGAAAGTTTTCAAAAACAATATTTAGAACAACGCAGCATATTGGATTTGGGTGTCCGCTATTTAAATAACTTCGAAACTAAGAGCAGTGCATTTTTGATATTTTTTATCACGTATTGGAAACCCAACCATCTATTATGAATCTGAAATCAGTTTTTTTATATTAATGGATTTCTTTTATACTGTTGGTGATTTTCTATGAATATGAAAGAAATTTTCATTTATTATAATCGCATTAAAAAATAATATAGAGCATTGTTTCTAACAGGAGTTGATATATTTCGCTCCACGATTTCATTCTGCACCGGCAAGAATATAATTTCTTTTCTTTTTTTGCAAAGTCGTGCATGTAGATACTTGTTTAAAAATTTCACTTAAATTTTAGCTTTATAAAAGAGATACTTATATAATACTTTTATAAAAAGATACTTATGTCAATCTAGTGGGATTCCTTTTCATGAAAAAAAGTCATTTTCTTATCCCAAATGAGGGGAAAATGAAAGCTTTAATCATATTTTCAAATTTGGCCTTTTTTGGCCTAATTTTGCTATTTTGATCTGGCAACCCTGTTCTTAACATGCCAATTCCGCCAGTTCGTTGTCTGGAATCGATGAAGTGTGTTGCGTATTTGAGTGTTCTTTGCTTGAATTTTCGTCGGCATTTTTTAAAAAAACATACTGTCCTGTAGAGTTTGATAGCTACAAGTGGAGCTTTCGACTGTTATCGTAAACTTAGTGAAGACATTTAAATTAGCTGCTTTGCTGGGCAGCTTCAAAATAGAGTGTAATTGTAAAGAACATTATTTGTTGTACTATGGATTAATTTTGGATTAAACAGTTTATTTACATCTACTATTAAGTACTGTTTACGCTAACATGGCAGGACCTTTTTATTTTTGATTAAACGGACAGGAAAAGGTAAGTTGATTTTTTTATTAATATGTTGAAATTTTTAAATATTTTAAATGCTAATTTTGAAAACCATATTTCACATAATGCGTATACAAAATTCTATAGTAAAAATTATCTTTTAACTCCCTATGTTTTAAATTAATAGATTTCGAAATAACACTAATTTTAAGTCTGCAAAGTATGATGGTTTGTTATTTGAATTTATTTATTGAATTTTATCTGTTTTTTTACGTGGTTTTGGTTGTTTTAGAATGGATTTTTATATAAAGTTGAAACCGGGAATTGATAAATTGCCTATGTGATGACCTACCAAACATTTTTTAAAAGTCCTTTCTTTGTGCTATTAATATATATTTTGCTTTTAAAAAAAGCTAAGAATAGCAGTAATTTGGACATTCTTTACAACTGACGAACACTTAAATTGTGTGTCTTTTTTTGCATCAACCTTTAAAGAAGTTATGAGTATTTATAAAAACAGAAGTTGCTGGAATTTATTAAAACGAAATCGCTTTAATTAATAGAAATTGATTATTTTATTGTTGCTTCTATTTCATATGTTTATCTCAGTATGAGATATTTGTAGTTATTTGTACCTTTCATAAGCTAAGCTATTCAGAAGTTTTATTTCCAAAGTTTTCAGGAAAGTTTTCATATATGTTATTACATAAAGGAAAATATGCTTTATGAAACCAGAAATTGTTCATAGTTTGCAAAAAATTTTCTAAATGTTGATTAGTGTTTACTATAAAAATTTTCCATATTGTATAAAATGTACAGGCTTTTTGGAACCAGAAATTGTTCGTAGTTTGTGAAAATTTTCTAAACGTTGATTTGTGTTTACTATAAAAATTCTCTATATTGTACAAAAGTTTCAGGAATTTTCATATCATAGTTATGACTTTTGTGTTAATTGCAACTGACTGAATGAAGCTATTTTATGGTTTTTAGTATTATGTTCTTGAACTAAACTAAGTATTTTATCATTTTTCTGTTGTTTTATAGAATTTTAAAAGCGAAATATAAATACAGATTTTTGGCAGTTAAAAAATTTAATAGTTGCTACATAATCAGGTTTTCAGAAAATCACCACTGTAGGTGTTTATATACTATAACCCTACAATTTAACTTGAAAGAAATCACTTCTAAAACATTTTCGTTTTACTTAAAAAGTAGCACAAAGTTTACTTGATTTTAGAGAATAATTTTGTATATTAATTTTGTTATTGCATTAAGTTGTTTCATCAAAATAAAGAAGTGAATGTTAGATTAAATTAACTAATTATATATGTGTAGATATCACTTGCATCAATTACATTTTTAAATTTTTAAAGGTAATTTTGAAAAGTTTCTATAATTTTTTTGGCTAGAAGGAAGAATTATTTTAATAAGGAAATCTGTTTAAATATTTATAAATCTTTAAGTATTTGATTTTAATTAAAAATTAAGTTGGAAATTACATTTATTTTTAAATTCTTTTTACCTGTGTTTCTTATACACATTTGTATAGGTTTACGCAATTTCTTTTTAAAAATTAAAAATTTGCTGAATAGAGTTAATGAGAATAATTTTTGATTGTACTTGTATTGGTTGTGGTAAATTTTGCTTTTTATTAAAATTTATATTATTATCTTAAACCCATTTACTTCTGTAAGCGGAAAAACTGTTTGTTGACTGTTAAATATCACCATCCGCGGAATAATACGCTTGCCAATATGTTCGCTTATCACGAGCCACAGAATAATTCCGCAGGTGGTGAAAAGATGCATTTGTTGTGTGTAGATTATTGGCGCAGTATAGCCTAAATTGCACCATAAAACCAGCAAGAAACCTATTCTACTTACGGAGGCAAATGGGTTAAATATGAATATTGAGTATAATAAAAAGTCCTCTTTACTTTAAAAAAAAGATTTATGCAGAGTTACTGGCAAGAATAAAGTGACCAGACGCTGCTTATTTTGGAGCTTGAACTTGAATTATTTTACTGTTAACTAGATAAGTACCTAATACTGAAAAATGCAAAAGTAATTAACTAGAATTAATTTTTTTAAAAAATCTTGAAGAATTGCTCTTAAATTTTAGTGTATATTGAATATTAACTTATTTGGTATATAACTACTCCTAGAAATATTTACTAGAAGAAAGAAACTGAAGTTTATTTTTAAGTGGCCTGACTTGCCTCATTAGCCAGGAGTGCTTCGGGTTTTGATTTATTGTCCCGGTTTGAAAAATGTCCCTGATTGATCTAGTTTTTAAAAGTAAATAATTACATTAAAAAGTGTGAACTTGACTTTGTTTTTAAAAAATTAGCCTCTAAAAACATTCTCAACTTTTATAAAATATAGAATACGGCCATTCTATTTTTGAGAATAGTGGTATCTTAGTATCGTTTTTCCTTAGCATACAACTAATTTCCCTTAGTACTAGGTTTGTGCAATCAGTGTCGATGGTTAAATTACTGGAAATTAACCGCTATAGACCCGGTTTCCAAATCGTCGCCCACTTTGACATTTCATTCCTTACCTCAAAAATCGAGGACGTCCAGGGTGAACGATTAGAAAATATTATGGTCTCTAGTTCTCCGATCTCTGCTCGTATTTATTATTTCATTATTTGAAAAAAAAGTGTGCTTATAAGTGAAAAGTAGTAAAACACGTTGTGTTTGGTATGTAAAACATCGGTCGATTTCAGGTTTTTTTTTTGGGGGGGGGGATGAATCGTGTATTAACTGTTGCATTTCGATAACAGTAAAATGGCGAAACTGAATTATTGGAATCACTGGACAGTCTTTATTTTTGTCCTATATCTCGGATTGAAAAGAAAATTTCCCAAATTGTTCCCGTTTTTAATTATGAGATGCCCAAAAGTGTTCCGTTTCTTAATTCCAAAAACTATTAACTACGTTTAAATTTTTAAAACAGCTTCTTAAGAATTTCCTCAACTTTTAGTCCCGAATGACTATGTATATGAATCAGTCTGGAGGAAAAAAAGTAAAGTAACAGTAAAACTCAGGAATCCAATATCTACCAATCCGTCACTTCTGCCCCTAGACTGTCGTTCCAGGTTGCGCGCTTATTTTACGGTTGCCAGATCAAAATAACAAAATAAGGCCAAACCTTCTTTAAAATAAGGCCAAATTTTAAAATTTGATTAAAGCATTCATTTTCCCCTTATATGCTACGGACGAGTTTTCTGTTTTGTTTACTTACAATAAAAACATTGACTTTATTTGATGGATTTTGGACTTCCGCTTTGAAAATTCCATTGACTTAGCATTACACCGGGATTACGTAATCACCGCATTTTAATGTAAATAAACAAGCCAGAAAACTCGTCCATAAGAAAATGACTATCCTTCATTAAAAGTAATCCCACTAGATTGACATATGTATAATCCTCTGTTATTGAACTAAAATTTAAGTGATTTTTTTTAAACATTTACATTTTTGCAAAAAAAAAAAAAAAAAAAAAAATCTGTTCTTACCAGTGCAGAATGAAAGCCAGTGCGAAATATATCCACTTCTGTGAATAACAATGTTCGATATTATTTTTCAATGTGATTATAATAAAAGATCTGTAATGTGATGACCTCTTTCCATTTCTCTCTGTCTCAAATAATAATTTTAATAATATTTCACGCTTTTGTGTTGAAGTTTTCGTAAAAGAATTCGTACATGAAAAGAAACGAATAAAAACAGAGAAAATGGTTCTTATATGCTCTACAGAGACGAACATATCTTCTTCTAGAGGCATTCTGACTAAAACAGTTTGAAGAAAGGGGACAGAAACCTTTCTCATCCTGGAACTACTTCGCTTGACAGCTCACTGTAGACAATTTGAAAAATGTCATATCAAAAGTGTATTGAAAAAATAATAAAATTGTATATTAAGAATCGTTCTAAAAGTCATAAGCAAAAATAAAGCCAATAAAAGGCCAAAAATGAATTTAAGGCCAAATGAAAATTAGTCCTTAAAAAGGCAGATATGGCAACCCTGACTTATTTTATGAAGTGTTTGGCGCATCATAGCTATGCCTGGCTTCTGCGCCAGTTAATCCTACCAGCCAATCAGATTACGAGCCCGGATTTTGAAGTGTCCCGGATTGAAGCTCAGAAGAATTTATTATGGATGATGTTTTTTCAAGTCCTTTGATGTATATGAAATTGAAGAAGCAGAAAGGAAGAAGGAAAATTGATTTGCACTTTTTTTTGCCACTTGAAGAAAGAATTAATTACAGAGATAATATCTATATGTATTGTGCCTTCAGAAAAACGGATGACTCTTGATTTTTTTCATGTTTAATTTTTCATGTTTTATATTTTCCATTCAGATTGTCGTACAATTTATTTTAATTTTTTTCTGTTAATGAACTTTCGCTCTTGATTTAAAGCCAACTTCATTGTTCGTGATTTTTGCCAGTTTGTGGGACGCTAAAGCGGTTTCTTTGTCATTAAGTGCTACAATTATTTACATTTTTTAAAACTTTAAATGTGTTTAGGAAATTTGGTCGATTATTTTCGCATGAAATTAACATACTCTGCTGGAATATTATTATTTAATTAAGATGATTGTTTATATTGTCACGACATATGTCGTATTTTCAGCCACAATTTTTGACTAAACTAAGGTGACCAGATGTCCCGAGTTATCTGGGACCGTTCCATATTTCGACTGTTTATTCTGGATTGAAAAAGTTTTCCAGATTTGAATGAAATATCCCGGATTGTCCCTGATTCTACTTGTAAGTTAAAAGGTCATATTAAAAATATTGTAGTTACTTTTAATTCTTTAAAAAAATTAAAATATCCGTTTTTAAATAAAAGTGTACTGAATTCAACTTTCCAACTTTTTCTACACGTCTAAAGAAACCAGAATTCCCGGAAAAACCGAAACTGTCCCAATATTCGGCGCTTCGTTGCTCCTTGAAAATTAATTCCGCATCGAAAATTTCTCAATTTCAAAACAGCAGGTAGGATTTCGCCTGGATCAGAAAAATCGGTGAGTTACACTGTGAAAAATATCCGTTTTTTTCCCGGACTTTTTCCGTATATTTGACGGTTTAAAGCTGTTTTGTTGACAAAACGGTTTTTCACCGTTTTCCGCTCTAGCCATAAACGGTTTAAAACCGTCAGTTCAAATTCTATTTTTCGTCATGCGGTATTGCTTTCCGTACGATAACTTTCCCTTTTCTTAAATGTAATTTTATTGCATTCATTTCATGTTTTTAATAGGGTTCCATCTCCGCTATTGTTTACACATGTTGCAGTAACCTGTTGTCACTCATGAAAGCTAACCTTAAAACACGTGTTCTGGCAATAGTTGATTTTTACACCAATAGGTGGCGTTACTAGAGCTATAGTGACTTTAAAACTCAAATAGATTATTTTTGCTTCATTTTATGAAGTCTCCGGTGGTCTAGTGGTTAGAGCGAGTGTCTTTTATTTCTATGAACGCGGTTTCGATCCCCGGCTCGGAGGCGTTAGAAGTTGTGTCACCATCTTGCATTGAAATCGTTCAATTAAAAATTATATTAATTAAACTAATTGAAATTAATAATTAAGCCTTGATTAATTAATATTCCTAATTGATAATACACATTTCAACTCGACTCGAACAGAAGGAGAAAAACAACTCAACTCAGTCGATGACGTCACTTACTTCGATGACTTAATTTTTACGGAGAAAACTTAATTTCATACGGTAAAAAACCGTTGTGACTACGGATTTACTTCGTAACTTTTACGGGAAAAACTTGTTCCTGTATGGTAAAAAACCGTTGTGCCTACGGATTTACTTCGTAACTTTTACGGTTTTGCACAACCAACCCAGCTGCCAGTTTAAAACCGTAAATTTTACGGGATTTTTTTTACAGTGTAGTACTGACTCGCGAATTTCCGTAAAGGCAGTAGAATAAAAAATTTTACTGGAGTAATATTTTGGATTTTAGCATGACTAGTAAAGTTTAAATTTTAAGTAGAGAAAATTCATTATGGCGGAATAAATTTGGAATTTAGCATGCTAGGATAGAGTGATTTTTAACTACTTTCCGCTACAATTTTTTGATTACCAAAATAAATGATAAAGTTTTTTTTATTTTGCTTCAAAGTATATTTCATGTTGTTAATACTGATCTCAGAAGCGAAATTATCGATTGCGAGCAGGAACTAGCATTTTGGTATGAACAAGTGCATGCTCATTTTTATATGTTTAATGTCCAGTTAAATTATTGTCCAATAATTTAATTGCTGACACCTAATTATATTCCGTTTATACGAATTCAACGTTATATACTGTTGCGAAATGATAAATTGAGGTGTTAATGAAAGATGCGCAATTAGATTTAAGTTATATCTTGTGGGTGTTTTTTTATTCCATTGAATACAAATCACTTATTGCTATAGTAAATTTAAATGCAATTATTTTTTATGTAACTTGAAATTTGTGTTCAATTATTTCTAGTTGTAATGGAAAAGTGAACTTTTTGTAAAATAATTGCTTCTTTTTTGATGAATTTATCAAAATACCTTGTGAATATTTTCTTTGGTAATGAAGGAGATTTTTCTGTAATTTTGTTAATATAAATGACTAGTGCAAGTTCTTTATTCAACTTATTGTAGAAAATTTGTCAAAACATCTGAATTACAAACATGATATCTGTAGATAAAATTGTGCCCAAATGATCTAAATTTTCATTGTTATTCTGTGCAATCAGATGATGATCAATTTCTGTCTCTGGAAATGTAATAATTAAGATCATAATTTGGATCAAAGTTTTAAGTATACAGAGATGTTTTTTAGAGTTTTGTCAAAAATTACCAGAAAAAGAATACAATATCTCTTTATGAAAAGCAACATATGCCTTAGTTTCGTTGCACTTCTTTCTAAAAGTTATAAATTCTAACAGTTACTGCATTATGAATGCATTAACAATATTTTTTACCAACAGACCCTGGTAATTGTTTTTTTTTTTGCAATATTAACTAACTGTGAGCTTTCATTAGAAGTCAGCAAATTCATACATTAAAAAGAATTTTTTAAAAAAGCTATTGTTTGGGGGGGGGTTGCAAATCCATATGAAATAGAATATTTTCGGTTGAAATATAATGAAGAGAATGATCTACGAAAATTGACAGAAATGGAAATCTTGAAATAGTTTTAATATAGATATTTTTGTACATCTTAAGGATTTAATGTTAATTTTTGATTGGTATATTTGGGTTTGAACATGTTTCAGCTTCTAGCATCCCATATTTATAAGAAAATATAAAGCTGTTTGCACAAAAACTGGGTAGGGAGATATGTTATTTGAGCTATATAATTTTCATGGATGTTGAAATTTTATACAAATACAAATATTCTACAGTATTTTAAAGTTAATTCTAAATTTATTTAACTCTCTAGCTGATATTGAAGTGCGAATAATTTTTGAAATGATCTGTCAATTTACTTTTTTGTTGACATATGAATTTAAGAAATTCGCATGAATCAACGCCAATCGGTTCAAAAACTGTATGAAAATCATTTTGTTACGATTTTATAGATTTCTTCAACCATTTTTTATTTATTATTTATTTATTGAATGCAAATATGCTTTTTTATGCTTTTATGATTTTGTTTTAAATCGAGAAATGTGTAAAATAAGATCAAGTTTTGATTCTGAAATAAACTTCCTTTACCTTTAACAAATAAAGTTCTGAAGTAGAATGTATTTACTTTTGATACAGATTGTATTTTAACATATTCCTTTTTTGTGTGTGTTTGGGTGTTGTGCTCCGAAGGAATATTAAGGTTGATTAATTGGTGAAATGTGTTATAGCATATAAGCAAAGGCAGTGTAAAAGGTTTACGAAGTATCTCTAATTTCAAAGGAAGAAAGAAATTAAAGTCAGGAATTATTCATTTATGAGTGTTTGTCAAGAGGTTTAATCTGTTTATACCCCCAGATACTGGGCAACACCTTTTATATAAGGTGGTTTGCACAAAATCTGGGGGAAAGTAAATTGCCATTTAAGGGGTAAATTTCTTTTGTAGAAATTTTGCATTTCGAATGGTATACAACTATTTTTCAAACTGAAGAATTTAATTTTATGACTATCTGAAATTTCCCCTCAGATAATGGGGCACTACCTTTTTCATGAGATGGTTTTCTCAAAATGTGGGAGGAAAGAAATGTGCCATTTTAAGGGTAAAATTTCTTTGTATAAATTTTGCATCTCGAGTGGCATTCAAGTATTTTGTAGATTTAAGAATGTAAATGTTTATACCTAATCTAAATTTCCGATCAAGATTTGTATGAAAATATTATACGAAATACTTTTCAAATTTATTTTTTGGACACTTGAATTACTATAAAATGCGATGAAATGATTTCTGTGTAATAATTCAAATTTTGTTTTGGTAGCACTTTTTGAAATGCTTTACAAGTATTTTGCTAACTCTTAGAAGCAAAATTAAATCCATATCGCGAAGAAATGCATATTTGTCTTATTTGCGTTTTTCTATATAGTAAGTTTCCAAAAATTTGTATTTCTTAGCGGCTTATGAATTATCAGAATATAATTTTTGTTTTCGTTTTATTAATCAATTTAGATTAGAATTTAGTCTAGTTTTATCGAAGAATCTCAGCTTTAGTTAGACTGGATTAGTTTAATTAATTCAGGCTAGATTATTTGGTGTTATAAATATTGTGAACCCTAGCAAGGCGAGTGACTCTCTTATTATGAGATTGTTCATGATTTGCTTAAGGAACAGAAATTTTATCATCATTAGCCATATTTCTTTTCTTTCCTTTCAGTTAATAATTATTAATTAATTCGATATAAAAAATATTTAACACCTATGAACCATGGAATAAAACTTTTGTATTATGGGTGCATGAGTTCTTAGCTTGTGGGCGATTCTTGTTTTAATTTTAATGATTTAAATATAATTTCATGATAAGTCTGTTAAGTTGCAATGTACTAAAAGAAAGAAAATTATTGATGATTTAACTGAAAAATGAAGTTTCTTTTACGCATAGGTTAGAGAATAATCAAAATGTCTGGTAAGAAAATTCATAGAACATTTAAACTTCTCGTTAGAAGCTGCATTTTATTTTTTTCCTTTCTCCAAGGTCTTATTTTTTAACAGCTTTCAAAATAATGCACTTCCTTCATGGAAGTAAGAACGTAGATTATGGAATTCGGTATTAATGTACCCATCTTGCATCTAATTTTTATAATTATTTATATGCAAAGATAATTATTTTTTAAATTTTAGATTTTAATTATTAAATAATATTTGTTAGTGAGCTGTTGAATTAACATTGTTATACCTTCTTGCTTGAAAAATTAGAAAAAGGAAATCGTTATTTAAAAGAGATAAAATTGTTGACATATCAAAATTTTGCATTCTTTTTGCCTCCTTTTTCACAATTGTTGCAAAACCACAATGCCATCCGTTTGCTGTGATAAGACTCCCACTGGGCGACGACTTGTCACGTTCAGTGGGCGGACTTATTAGCGAAGTCGGTGAATGTTCCTGCTTCGTTATCATTTGTACAAATGGTTTATGAATTCGACGAAGGCGTGACGAAAGCTGTCCTTGGTCTATTCCGCGCACGCTCGTCGGACAGGAGAACCGGGAGGGAAATCTGGCAACCATATCGCTGAAATTAGGTGGTTGCTCAGAGGCACGACTGGGAGTAATTTATGTTGCGTAATACAAGTTTAAGATGTAGATTTGTACTTTATTGAAAGGAGATTCGTATGCACATAGATACTGAATATTTTATAAATTAATTCTATTTAAAAATAAATTTAAAACTATCTTATATAAACTTGTCATTTAAAAAGTTTAAATGGTTTTAATGGTTGTTCTCGGAGTGCATGAGTGTCGTCGTTCAATGGCGATAGACTTCCGCTGGGTGGTGACAAGTCCTGTACCATTGGCGGGCTTGCCTCGAAGGCGTGTCCGTTGTCTATTCCGCGCACTTTCGTCGATTAGAGGGGCGTGTAAGGAAATTTGAAAGTCGCATGTCAGAAAATGGAAGGCTATTCGGAGGCACTGAAAGTCATTTCTGTTGTTTAAATACAACTTGTAGAAGTAGATTTTTAAATTTATTGGAAAGTGGTTCATATGAAAATATTATATAAATTTTAGCATTTAATTCTAATTCACAGATCTTGGACAAATCTTTAAGTGCTTAAAATGAGTTGATCTTTTATTTAAATCAAGATAGAGACACATTAATTGAAGCCCATATTTGTGAAAAATCTGAAAAAAAAAAGGAAATTTTTACGTATTTATTATTTTTACGTATTATTTATTGCATGACGAATGTCAGCCATTGTACAGGAAATTTATTTCAGCATTTAATTTTGAAATCGTCTTCAAGATGAATGGGCATTTTTTTTTTCTTTTGTGATGGGCAGAGATTAAAAACTTATTTTAGTACATACCGCTTTGTGTAATCAGAAACTTTATTGTTTATAAATAATGTATTTAAAAACTGTGCATTGCTACGAACTTAAAGTAATTCATTTCCAATTACCAACAAGTTCTTTTTATTATTTATTTTGCTTTCATTGAGGAAATTTCCTTACTATGTACTAGAAAATCAATGTATTCACGAGATAATAAATAATTTTTCATTTATGTCTTTAATTTCATAGGCTATATTTTCAGTTTCAGTACTATTTTAAGCTTCTGTATAAATTCCTAACTACGTGATAATTTGGAGTGTAATTGTTTAAGACACTGGAATAGAATTAACGTTAATTGCTTCCCAGAATTTATTCATATTTTATCCATTTTCTTTGAAAGTTTATATTGAATTTCATTATTTATATTTTGGTTTAACTGTACACTTTCAACAAGTTTTGGGCATCATGACTAAGATGTATCTTAGATTTTTCGGATGAAAGGGCTGGTGTGCTTGAGATGAAAAAAAAGTATTCTTAAGTACATCTATACGCCTTTCTCTCGAGAGAATCATTCTCAACCTATTGATCAAGTTTGCTGTTGAAGCGTTGTTTCCAGTGGGGGTGGCATGTTGAAATGACAATGTTCTTCACTAAGATACATATTTTTTAACAGATTCAAATTTCAACAATTTCTACTTTTTAAAAGTAATAATTTTCTGTGTTTGATTTAGAATACTTAATCCATATTTATTTTAATCCTAAATGTTAATAATTCTCTGTGTTTGATTTAAAATATTTAATCCAGATTTATTTTAATTCTAAATGTGAATAATTTTCTGTGTTTGACTTAAAATATTTAATCCACATTGATTTTAATTCTAAATGTTAGTAATTTTCCGAGTTTGATTTTAAAACTTCCATTGCATGTGTACCTACCTATATTGGAAACTTTGTTTGATGTTTAGCAAACGATATTCTGAGAGCCAAAAACAAATTCCCAGTTGCTATTTTCCTGCCCTTTCGTGCATATGTTTCAAAAGCCAATTATTGAAGCCAGACATCTCAGCTTGAACACGATCATACTCCTTTCGAATAGTTTCCAAAAAGAACCCGAGGTCTCTGGATGTCATTCCAGGAGCGGAAGTGGGTGCATTCTCTGCTGACCCCTGACCTGTTTATTGAGGTTCAAAGCTCCTTAGGTCTGCGGTTTTACTTTGCCAGGCGGAAACGCTTGTCCAGTATATACTGACCACATGGCATGATACACCCCCATATCCGCTCCGCGATGACAGCTAGGAGCAATAATTTCTTAAAGAGAGCCCTTTTCCCAATTAAAGAAAAAAATTCTGGATTCGCTGGAGATAACAGGGCCTCGCTCCAATTGGCCAAGGAGTCAGCAATTAACTGCGCTAGATAGCCACTCGTGCAGTGTTTGGCTAGTTCCTTGACGCATAAGATTTAATTCTCCCCGTGCCTTTCACATTATTGGATTTTGGCAATGGTTGGCGTGAGCTTGGCGATCCCCCGGGCTATTAAAAATGGCAGTGTTTGCGAAGAAGAGAAGACATTCTTTGGGTAGAGAAAAGAGAGAAGATTGTCTTCGCTAGTGAAAATGATTTTTCACAATCTGATGTGAGTAATGTAGCATGATGTGATAATGAAAAAAAATAGACTGTCCAAGAACGAATTTTAAAAAGGAGAAGAAGAAAAAACGGTGGCGTGATGGCGATTCGAGGGGACAATTATGGCGTAGGAAATCATGCTGCGCCATTAAGTTCCTCACACCAGGCCTAAGATTCTGGAACATTATTCCTGAGCTCCTGGTAGACGACAAGGAGCTGTCCCATATTGAAGATGCTGATAATGATCCTTTATTCCTGAGTGCCTGGCCGACTACCAGAAGCTGACCCACTTGAAGGTGCTGTTTCCTGACCCATTACTCCTGAGCCAGAGGCTGACCCACCTGAAGATGTTCAGAATGATTAGAACGCCTGTTTGGAGCGCCAGTTCCCCCCCCCCCCCCGAAGATGTTCAGATGCCGGAGACTTCCATCATAGCGCCGACACACACTGAGAACCGCTGTTCCTGATGTTTCCAGCCGTGCCCTGAGAGATTTAAATTAAAGACAGATGACCCAAGCCTCATCTATCCCGTGGGATGTCGCCATGCCAGTATCATCCAGATAAGTCCTAGATCTTTTACATACATTCAAAAATTAATTTAACAAAGACATAATTAAAATAGAGTACAGATAAATAAATTAGGTAAAGGCTGTTGTAATTTGTTTTGGCTCAAAAAATTTTCCCGCACTGGACTGTTTAGCTGTTGTCATATTCAAATCTTCATTATTTTGCAAGGTATCAGTGTATGTTCAAATTTAAGAATATGTCTAGTCTAAGTGACATCTCCAGTTAAATGAAGTTTTGCTTTTAAATTAAAATATATAAATTCTAAATGTTTTTGAGTGTTCACATTATATTAATTGTCATCCATATTTAAATTTTGAGAGCAACAGATGTTGATTTAGAGTGTTTTTGTTGTCACTGATAAAACTGCCCATTACAAATACTATATCAACTCAAATGCAAGTAATTTAATGATATGTGTACCCAATGACATTATATTTAGGAAATTTCATATATAATGAGTTGACATATTTTATGTGAAGTAATATTTGTGCACATCTGACTTGAAAACATTTGCTATGTTTTAATAAGTAAATGCATATAAATGGAAGGATCCTCTCCAAATTTGAATGCTAGATTTTGTTTTGTGTGTTTGAAATGATACATATATATAGCCTGGACAGTATTACTAGATCTTTAATAAATTGTTTTATTTTTCAAAATATGCTTCTGTCATCATTAACACACTGACTTCAGGAGAATTAACCCGATCTGACTTTATCTTAGATTTATATGTTGAACCTGGATGTTTAAATTAAAACCAACACAACGCAATGCTTCTCTTTTGGCCATTGGCTTAATTGTCATGGTGATATGTTACTTCTAAAGTCTAATCATTTGCCTTATATTCAAGTGTACTTTCTATTGCGGTTTCTAAATTTAAAATTTATTGAAGGCATATTCTATCATATTGTGTGCTTTAGATTTTAAACCACTGTATAACAGATACCACCACCACACATTTGAACCTTTTTTCAACATTACAGGGGTCCATGAAAAGGTAAAGATTCTTTTCTTCTTTCAAAGAAAAAAATTAGATTTTTTTTATAACTCAACAAAATTTAAATAATCTACTGCTTTAAAAAACTTAAGTTTATTTTCTGAATTAATTTTTAGTAAATAAACATTCTTTTATTTTGTTTAAAAATAAATACTAAAAAACCAATAACCTACTTCTTAACTAAGAATTAAACTCAACTTCCTAACTAAGAATTAAACTCAAATACAGAACCCAAAAGTGATTCTTTTTGCCATGGTAATTATAATGTCATAATAAAGTTACGATCGATATCCAGATATCGAAGTATTATATTCCTATGTACTGAATACAATCCAGGTTTAAAATCAAATTATTCATGAATTTATATATGAACTATTTTTTTTTATCATAATTTCGTTTCTTAAATGAAACAGCATGCTTATGTTTTGGAGAGTAAATGTCAGACGTATATTTTACATTTTAAAGGTGCAAAACGTAAAGGAATTCTTATTTGCATCATTTACGTTTCGCACCTTTCAGCCCAAATTTCATAAAAATCTAAGAAGAGTATCCAGTTCTGATTCTGAAATAAGATCCTTTTACCATCAGCATTTGCATTTGGCATAGAAAGGTAGTGGCTAAAATAAACTTGTTTTTCCAATTGGAAGTGACGTAAAAGTTTTAAAAATATGTTCTCGCTTTATCAGATTATTTTTTCAGGAGAACATGAATCATGCATCTTATGTATATGTAGTCAGTTTGAGAAACATTGGATCTCAAGAATGAAAAGTAGGAAATAATTAAAATGAAAAAAAATTTCCTGTTTAGTGCACTAGTAAAAGCGTTTTTTGTTTTCAAATATGTTGATATTAAATTTATTTTTTTATCGAAGTAATAACGTAAATCATCCACTGTAGTACAGTGTTTATCTTACCCATAACATTTAATTTGTTTATTCTCACATATATATAAAGGTTTTGACGTGAATTTTTCTTATATTTATTTTTGATCATATTTTATCATGTATCCCTAGTACAATCACAAAAACCTTTCTTATAAGGTTGTTTGTACGAACAATAGGGAAAATAAATACGTAATAGAAAATCAACAAAGTTTGTTAATTATGAAATTTTGAAATGGAACTTATATGCATGTATTTAACATATTTTGAAAATAAATGTAAAATGTTATTTAAATTTTTAAGGAGATTCACATAAAAGTGTTTTAGTTTTTTGGATGATTTGCATATTGGCATAATTTTTTTGTTAAAAAAATATTTTTTGAAGCTTGAATTAAATTAAAAATCACAAGTATCAACCTTCGTATTCTAGTAATAAAAGAAAATCTCCATGTTAAGAATCAGCTTCTGTCGTTTAATTTAAACTTTTTCCATGAAAATGTGTGTTTGTTTAAATAGACTTACTTTTACTTATAACTTATTTATCATTTTTTTCTGAGGAACCAGGATGATTAGTAAAATTTAAAAAAATTTGCTAATTTGTTGATTAAAATTAAGAGTTTTAAACTAATTTATTCTATTTAAATTAACTCTGCTCTTATCCCCACCAAAATTCACAAACCATTGGTTGATAAATGGTTTACTGTGCAGTGGGGTATATTAACGTCGTCATTAATTGTTCAGGTTCTATCTGGGTTTAGAAAGAGTCGGATTCATAAATGGCACAAAAATCTATCTTAATTAACACTCATACTTAATTTGAATGATGCACAAATTATGCTTCTTTTATTTAATGTATCTTTCCATTTAACAAAGGAGTGAATATTTCTTTTATAGGAGCAGAATATTGTGTTTTCTTCTCTAGATTTTAATATGTCGTAAATATTAATTGAGTTGTAAAATTAAATAACTGTGCAAATGGTAATTTGTGAATATTTTCTTTTTCTTCCAAGTAAATAAGCATTTTTCAGCACTTCATGCTATAACTGTTACTACATTGCATCTGAAAAAGAAATGAATAAATTTAGCAAGACATTTTCAAGGGACATTAAGAATTTCGCCAATTTTTCTGAGATATTCTAATTGTTTCCCACCAGTATTACAAACTTATTATAGGTATTTAGTTCTGCGTCCCATGTTTGATTTAAAGAGAACCATTTGAATTGTATATGTAGTTAAGGTTTTCTTGCTGTTTTAAATCTGTCTCTACAAAAATCATGTATGGAATGTTGGCATGAATATTACTGTTATTTTATTTTAATATTTGTATTGTAATTCTAGTTTAGTAAATTATGCTTATTCATTTAAATTAGATTGGAATGATGAAATATAAGTACAATATATCGATGAAAGAAATTATTTTAACCAAACTGATTTTGTAATACATTCATAAATGGATTGTTGTAGATATAACGTATCAATTATTCGCGTGTTACTTTCAAAACAATAATTTATTGAATGCAAAAAATAAATAAATATAAGAGAATTGTTAAAATCAATAGTATTAAATTTAAGTTATTTAAAATATAATTAAAAAATCGTCATTAATTGGATAAAATTTATCTATCTTGAGTTAGAAAGACTCTGATTTCATAAATGGTACAAAATTCTGTTACGATTCCATCTTATCTTAAAATTGCTCTCAAATTTAATTGCAGTTATGTACAATTAAAGGTTCGTTCAGCTGTGTCTCTTATATTATGGTTATTTTTCAATCCTGGGTTTATCTTTTTTATCTATTGAACCTCATTGATATTAAAATTGTTATAAGATAATCTTGAAAATTGTGATCACTCGAATGATTATTTTCATTCGAAGTCATCATGGCACATAATAAAGAACTTTCATTTAGTTTGCATTTGGTTTAACAATTGTTTGTTAGTTATATTATAAATACGTTGGAAAAATAGAACATGCGTAAAATTACATGTTAATTCATCAGACTCTTATGTCCCAAGAAATCCTACTCCTATGTCCGAGCCTTTTGTGACCACGTGTTATGACTGACCACGACAGATTATGACTGTCTGTATCTGATGGCCAACAGGAGAGGTGTCTTTTTTTTCAGCCCAATAATAGTTTATTTTTTTTTTTCGATTAGCTTAGTTTTAAGGGGGAAAAAATCTGAGGCTGCATCCTTCTTACTTATTGAAAATGAGGCAACTTAAATTGCACATAAAATTCAACGGCTGAAATATGAGTTTGTCACTTTTCAAAGTATATAGTTTATAAAGAACACAACAAAAGGTCTGCGGAATAATAGCAGGCATATGAGCCTCATTTGTAATTTTGAAAGGTGAAAGAGCGGACATGCATAGACCTATTTATAAAATTGTCTTTGACATGAATTTCATGAAAAATTGAAAAAAAATTACCCATTTAAAGTTTTATTTACTGAATAACTCAGTAAGCATTCATTTTTGTTTTAGTATACATCCTTAATAATATAATAAATGTGAAAGTGTGTATGTCTATTTGTTACGCTTTCACGGCAAAACTACCAAACCGATTTAGATGAAAATTGGCAGAGTTGTAGCTTGAAACACAGGAACGGACATAGGGTAGGTGAAATCACGTTAAATTAATTATTTTTGACTACAGATTAAAATTAATTAACAAAGAAAGCCTATTGACTCCGCGATGAAGATAATTTTATTTTTCAATCCTTCAGGAATGCGAAAAAATGTGGAATAAATTATTTTTAAAATCAACTATCACGTGATCCTTTTTTCCGCCGTAAATTCGGAACAAATTGTCCGATAAAAGTTATATTTATACCATCTTAAAGTTCAAAACTTTACCTTCTTAATGATACCAATTTATTTTCTGTGACATTTTTCCTTCAATTTTTATTAATTTTTTAAAATTTAATAACTTTAATTACGTGCAGACGATTTGGAAATAACGCAAATTTATAGCTACTCTGTTGATAGGAAACGGTTAGACTTTGAACTAATTTACCTTTATTTCTGAAAATTTTGCTTATCTTTATAAATATCTATAAAATAAGGCAAAAATTACATGTATTTATGTCTATCTGTCGGTCAGTCGGTCACAAGAACTCCTCCTAAAGGGTGAACGGTAGCGACATGAAATTTACACACGACATTCTAGAGCATATTTCTAGGTCAAAGGTGCTATTTTCAATTTTCAGAGTCAATTAGTTCTTAAGATATTTAATTAAATAACGAAAATTAGCTGCTTTTAAGCCTAATGCTTAGATGTTTTTTGCCAATAACTTCTGAAATATTTATTAGACAACAATTATTTTTATGCCATTTTAAAGACCAGAAAATGATCTTTTTAATGCCATTGCGATGAAATGTTTTCTCTGATTGTTATTAAGGTTTAAAAATATTTTTGTAACGTAATTTCTAACAACTCTTTTTATTCTTGTAGAAATAAATTCAAGACAAATTACTGTTTCGCGCGGGCTTTTGCCAGTGTTAAAGTTAATATAAGGAAATATTGCTTTCTTTGACCATGAACAACAAAGGAGGCTTTGCACTTCCGGTTTTCTGTTGTCGTAGCATTTACAGCTTTTAATACGGTTACACAGTGATCCAATGACGTTAGTGAATTATTATCTCGATGTTTTGTTTCATTTTCACAGTGAGATATTACAGAATATCCATCTGTAGATACGGTAATGGGCATTAACAAGGAACATCATATTCTGTAGAGCTCTTCAACATCTTAGAATTGTCAGGGGCACCTTCCGACAAGCCGAGATTGATTGTCGGTGTGCCAGTACTACTAATACGTAACCTCGATATACCGAGACTGCGCAATGGCACACGGTTACAAATTACACACCTAGGTCGAAACGTCATGAAAGCTACTGTTATGACTGATATAGGGAGAAGAGAGAGTGTTTTAATTCCACGCCTTCCGATAATACCGAAGGATTGATCATCTCAGTTCAAAAGGTAACAAATCCCTTTAAAAATATCATTTGCCAGGCTCAGTGCCAGACACTGAAAGTGGCAGGCGTATATTTGGAAAAACCATATTTTTCGCATGAACAACTATATGTGACGTGTTCACGTGTGTCCAGCCCAAAAAACCTCTACAGCCGTGCAAATAACGTGGTATACAAAAGTATATTAGTATAGATAAACAATTTACATAATTATATCAGCATATATGTACAGTACACTCCTGTCAGCCGTCCAATTAAGTATTATCAACCGTCAGAACTTTTACTTTCCCCTTTCAAAATGCAACGAAACATTTACATTCGTGAATTAAAAAAAAGAATAATTCAAATTATTTGCGCACGAAGTCGCGGGTAACAGCTAGTTAAATAGATAAATACCGTTGAATTTTCTTTGTAAATTACAGTAAAATCTTATATTTAATATAGATGTATCTCTAATGTCTTGAGTAATATAATAAAGGATATCTGGAAACATATGTTAAAGAAACTGATATTTGATAAAGAATTAGAAATTTCAAAAATTTGAATATTTTTAAATTGAAATTTCAGTTAATATGGAAGTCATAAATCAATTTTTAATGCTAAAGTGCTCTAATTTTAATTTTATGATACATTACAATCAGAATTTCATCGTTAAAAGTTAAAACAAAAAAATAATAAAGAAAGAAAGAAGCGGTACCTCGACACCCAGTTCATCGTGATTTTCGAATTACTTATTTTAGGAATATGTTTCCCCCCTTGTCTTGTATGTTGTCAAGTATAATTACATTTTGATAAATATACGTTATCAATAATCTTGTATTTCTAATAACTAATTTTTTATAGATTTCAAAGAAATTTTCCTAAAAATTAAGAAAATGAACGTATTTTCAGATGCATGTGTTTCGGAGCAAATGTACTTTCTGTTTGTAGACTTGATGCTAAGAATAAATCAGTTTTATAAGTTCGAAGAATTAATGAAAAGTATAATCATCCTGAAATACTTTTGCTAATTTTCTTGATTAAAACCAAGAATGTATCTTTCTACTTTTTGCTGTAGGGGAGACCGGGGATAGTTGTTACAATATTTTTTTATTATATTGTTAAATATCGAAAATGTACTAAAATTAGGGTGTTTTTATGGGGGAAAGTTGATGGCTGAAATGCATGGTGGTAAGCATCCGAAATGTTATTGTTTAGCTGGGGGTTTCTTTTCTTTCCTTTATATTCTCTTACTACCACGAGATTGTGTTTCAGACTCTGTAAGCCTTTGTCTCAATCAGGGACGTGGCGAGCGTCTCACATCTGGTGGTGGGGGGGGGGTGTAAAGCAAAAAAATCCCGACTCTCATTATGAACTTTGCAGACTTAAAAGACAAATATTTTTATAGGCCTAACATACATACATGTTCCTGCTGTGATGCATAATATCATTTTCAATGATGAGGACACGAAATATCTAAGGGCTCAAACAAAGCCAAAAGACCTGCCTTCAATTATCGCATTAAAGAAATAAAGACAAAATTTAGCTTAGCAAAGGCACGATTTTATTCCCTCCTCGATAGGAAGTCCTAAGTCTCGATGGAAAATAAACTCGTCCTCTATAAATCACTTTTGAGACCATTGATTAGCTGTGCTTTCCCAATGTATGTGTGTGGGTGCAACCCATCAGAAAAACTGGGAGAGCTGCAAGAAAGAAATCACAAATGTCCTCAGAAACTAAATTTATTCGTAAAGATCTGAAACGCAAAACCATTTGGAATTTATTTAAAATATAGCCATAAAATATTTGAACAAAATGGATAATGGATATTAACGAATCCGCAAGAGAGATTCCAGTGCATAAACCTAGTTTAGGAACAAACGCAGAGCAAAGCGCTATTTAGAAGCACCCTCACATCAAGACTTTCTGAATCGCCATATAGCCTGATTTGGCCAATATAATCAAAAGAGCATATCAACAATACAGCACAATTTTATTAATATAAATTATTTCATTATCACTATAATTACTTTGAACTGAATTTTATTTCTTACCATTATTAAATTCAATTAATCATAAATAATACATTCTGATACATAAATAATATACATACATATAATATTTTAAAAATACGAATAATAATCAATCCTTAGGCACTTAGCATAGCATGCCACTAAAATTTCATTCATAGATGTGGAAAATAAAAAAAAATCACTCTCTAAAAGCTCAATCCATTGATCATTTCTTACTAGTGAAATAAATATTGTAATTCAGTATTTAAAATATTATGGAAAAAGCACACCAAGGTGTTAATATTTTTTTAAATATGCAAACAATAAAACTATTAATTTCATTAATCTTTAATTTTTTACATTTAAAATTTGAGGATTATTTCATTTAGAATCAAAGGTGAAATGTTTTTACAGAGTAGGTATTTGACCAAATCATTATTCGATACATCACTAATCTCGATGTTAGAAAGAAAAAAGAAAAAAAAAAAACTTCTACGAAATTCAACTCAATCTGAATTTTCGTTTGTTACTATTATATACACGACATTCGAACGGAAAAAGGTTCTTTTATTCCTCATCCGAGTACTTGGAAAATCGCAAACATCCGCTGGTAATATATATGCATAAATTTTCAGAATTTTTTTATATCTATTAAAACACACACACACACAAATCATGTTAAATAAGCAAATCATTAATGCAACAAGGGCAATGTAAAATAATTAAAAGCACTGCAACTTGGATAATTCGAAGCTAATTTAGAAAATCTTTGTGTAAAAGTAAATACAGCATGAGAAAACGGCAATTTTAACTAAAAAAAAGGCAAGAAAAGATATATTTTCAAAATTTAACACCTTTAATAAAGAATACATAATGAATAAATAAACAGTGCGAAATTTTAATTAACAAAGTAATAATATTTATTGATAATTTTTTAATAATTTTAATAAACTTACTTAAAGCTTAAATTTACAATAATTTAAAAAGTTAGAAATATTTAATTGCTGTTTTGATTAGATTCTAGAGTCAATAAAGGACCTCAAAAAGATTTATTCACAATCGATGAGCATAGAAAGTAAGAACGAAAGCAATTTAGAAATATAAAAGAATTTACAATTTTCATTCTTGACCTTTAAGTAAGCAAAATAAATTCGAATTACAGATTATATTTAGGCATTATGTGTATAGAAAGCTTAAGGAAATAGAGAAAACAACGAATTACTTACGAATTCGGATAAAAAATGTTTGAATTAACCGAGTTCCACAGTAATATTAATGATTTAATTCACTTATAGTAAAGCAGGTTTGGTGTATGCAAGTCGCAATGTACTTTATCAGCTACACTCCCGCTTTCTGGATTGAGATTTCTTTGTGTTGTCTTTAAATTTACGACTGATCAGGATAGTGTCCATTCGAATTTCCTGTCCATTAAGAAGTTAGGGATTTTTGTAATGTAAAAACAACTGCATTCCCCCCCATCATAAATCTGTCAGTCTATTTCTACTCCTTTTTTCCACGAATGGTGCAACCCGAAGACACCATGAAATTACAGGATTCTTAAGCTGTCCTGCTCGTAAAAGCTTCCAGGGTTTAAAAGAAATTATTTTGTGTAGTTTCCTTACGTGGTATATTTCAATGTTTCTCGACATAATTATCAAGATTTTGGAAGAGAAATGCTTACATTTTACATAAGAGAAAGAACCCCCCCCCCCAAAAAAAAAAATGAGAGCTAGATATATTTTTCTAGCATTAAACTCACAGACGCACAAAAAATAAATAAAGATGTTACAGAAAGATTAAAAATATGTGAGTATTTTTTTTATAAAACAAAAGTGAACAAATCCATTTAACAAAGTTGGATTTAGAAGTGGATATTTTTAGTTTTTCTAAAGAATTAAGAACTTTGGGTAATTTTACAAAGCGTAAAAAATAATTTATGAGACAAAATTAATGAAACTGCACCCTCGTATAATTCGGTACTCAGATGAGAAAATTTTAACAAAACGCTCTTTAGAAAAAGCGTATATGTTCACTTTTGTCAGAAAGCTCCTCATATGTAGTTCTTCAAAAATATTTAACCTTTCATTTTTAAAGATGCTTCTTTATGACCATCTTTTCTTTTGAAATCTAGGGAATGCACATTTTTAATAGAGAAAAAGGAATATAAAAAGTTTCCAAACTTTATTTTCAAGCAATAGTTTGTTGCTGAGGTCAGCGGCATAAGATTGTGACATTTCTTAAAATTCCTGAAACAGTTTAGCATTTGAATAATGTAATTATTATTAGCAGCTAACAACTTTACATATTTTAAGAGGCTAAATTTTACACTCTCAGGATTGAAGATGTTTCAATGCAATCACTGAATGTTACTGTTAGTCAAGTTTCTTTCTGTATAAAAAATCGATAATAGAAAAAAAATTATAGTAAAGTTGGAGAGAAAAGAAATTCATTCATATAAGCTTAGCAAGTAATGGTTAAAATATGCAGCTTTTGAATGCTATTCAGTTGGCTGTAATAAATGTTAGTAACCGCATAATTAAAACACGCTCACTTGAAAGAAACTGCTTCACACTGAGTTAATATTTGTTTCCTGTTGTACAATAAATCGCATCATTACGGCTTGTATATCAAATTAACAAAATTTTTATACTAAATAATTGTTTTTATAAATATATGATGAAAGCTAATATACTAAATGAATGTTATCAAAAAATTGTTAGCATCTCTCAAAGTTTCTTAAATCTATCTTATGAAAAATTGAAGTAATTATTGATTCCTTTTTTATATCGTGGAAAAATTTTCATAAACGTTTTCTTATATTTAAAAATATAAAAATGTTATGCAAAATAAGCTCACAGTAAACATTAAAATTTAAACTGTCATTTTCATTTTTTTAATAATTGTTACTCAATTCTTCTACCGAATTAATGTTATTTTTTAAATTCTCAGATATTAAGAAAACGTAGTATTTTATTTTCTCTTTTAAATCATCTGAAAGAAAAGAGTAATAAAGACTTAAGATAGATGAGGAAATTTGCATTAAAAACTCTTTACTTTCTCACATGCGAAGTAAACAACAACAAAAAATTATGAACGCCAAAAAATTCGACAGCGAAATTTTGATGATTTTCTACGTTAGAGTCCCCGAATGCGAAAAAAACATTTTTTGGAATTATATATGTCTGTCACTTCGTCCGTCTGTAAACACACACCGATTTCGGAGCGCCGTCATTTTGTCGGCAATATCGACTTGCCGATTCAGCGTAATAAAACTCATCAGTTTCGGCCTTGTGCCCAAGGACTTGCAGGGGGATGACACTTTTATTAGGGAGTACACTAGAAAGTCTAGGGAAGAACACTGCCGCTGTTTACAGGAGGGTAACGGAAAATTTCGGGATCTACAAAACAGTGACAACTCATTTCTTTCATTGCTCTTGAGATTCTATCTCTATTTATTTAACAACAAAAGGGAAAGTTTGCCCGGACCCCGTGCGGTTAACAATAGTCTTTATCACCACGCCATGCATACCCCTGAACCAGAACCAGAGAAGGCCCTGGTCGGAACGGCTCCCTGTCGGTGACAACAATGCTCTTCAAGAGAATTTAAAAACCAACTTAGTAAATAAAAGCTCACTTTGCTTTTTTTAGCGTTTCAATAAATAATTCTGCAAATGTCGTGGATACGCAGAACAAAATAATACGTTCGATTACTTTTTCAAAATTTGCCGACTCATTTAGTCAAATTGCCGACTTCAGAAAAATCTGGGGGAGGGCGGTGTCACCACCTAACCCCCCTTCGCCACGTCCCTGGTCTCAATAAACGTTTTCAAGTAGCGAATATCTAAAAAGGAACGGAACGTTTTTTCATTGCAAATGTCAGTTATTTTTTGCAAGTTCCATCGTCGTATTCCGAGGAGCAGTATGTTATAAAATATACTTGATGTTTGGGAAATATTTTCTATAAACGAATTCTTCTTAATCCCATGTGCCCATGAAGCTTGTTTGAATAAAAACCAAAGACTGATTTTTTTTAGAGAATATACTTTACTTTTTGGATGTCACGTAAGATTTCGATATATATGTTATTAAACAGAAATATTAAATTTTCTTGCAAAGAGCTATTTTTATTTTTTTGTTATAAAGGTGTGTAATCTACTACTATCCCCAACAGCTTTCATATAAGGCTGTTTGCAAATAAACTGGAAAAGAAAACTGTCATTTGGTATGGAAAAATTCTTGAATTTCGAATTTTTTGATCACATGACATACAAGACAGATTTATAAATGAGTTTGTGAAAAAAAATATTGATATTGTGTTGAGGTATTAGATAGATAAATTTTAAATGATTGAAATATGTTTGCAATTTTTACTACTTTAATTATTTAAGTAAATATTCTTTCGTTTAACTGTTAGTACGGAATTTAAAAATTCTTTTCTATGAGAAATGAACTTATTAAATTAAATTCTTTGGTTTGAAACTTATTTTAGTTAAAATCGTTTTGAGGAATCAGAAATTGTATTGTTTATAAAACATTTTTTCCCTATTCTACATTGACCCCAAACAGAATGCAACAAACCTATTTTAGGTATGTTTGTAGAAATTTGGGGGAAATTAATAATGTTATGTGGAAGTGGATTCTTCTGTAAAATAGAAGATTTCTTTATACTATGGCATACAAATATTGGGTTTTAATATCTTATTCACCTTTTAAACTAAACCATTGTGCAGTGTTGATTAAGGCAACCGGAAAAAATGATTATGTGAGAAACAATAAAAGTCTTTTAATTGTAATAAATCTTTATTTTCCCATATGATAAGACTAAATGCCAGTCTTATCTAATTCTGGAATAAATATTTAATAAATTAATATTTGTCTTTCTTTGAAATTAAAATAATAATTCTATTCTGATCAGCATTTTAGTTTCTACCAGTTTTCCTAATTATTGTTTTGAGGAATTTGCATGTCAATATCGCGCAGTACAAAACTAGAAAATAATGTAATGAGTCTACAAAAATGTGAAAAAAATGGGAATTTTTTATATTCTTTGTATCCTATTCTCTATTTCTTTAATAATGCAAACCCGATGTTTTTATTCATAAATATATATTTTGACATTAAGAGACTTTAGACTAAAAAGTATAAATTAATAATATGTGTAAAAGGTAAAGTATTTAAGTCAAAGTTAAAAAATTCAATTAAAAATATTGTATTTATATCAGGTTAAGTTGGTCGCAAATATGATGGCATATCTGCATTCATTACTATTCTGGAATGAAATTACGTTTATTGCTTTCTAGAATTTATACACATTTTGTGCATTATCTGCAGAAGTTATATGGAATTTCATTATTCATATATTGTTCAGGGTTCCCATGGTCCTTGAAAAGACCATGAAAA
>BGPR01006711.1:0-77633 GCA_013235015.1 Araneus ventricosus | reverse complement strand
AAGAGGTAGCCTTCAAATAAATAAATTTTATTATGATATTATATATACACTGACGGAAAAAAAAATTACAACACCAAGAAAGACTTGTGTTAAATAAACGAAATTTTGTAGGCGTGTTTATACATCTGAAAGATGACATCGAATCAAATTACGCATCAGGCGCAGAAGTGGGGCGCTAGTAGCACCACTATTAACATGCAAATCAGGTTTGCTTTAAATACGCGATATAAAGTTCGTGAGAGTTATTTATTGTTGAGATTTGACGTAGTGAGTTGATGTTAGCCAAAAATGCCTTTAAGAAGACGAAGAAGCCATTATGAACAGCTCACCGAGTTTGAACGAGGTCGTGTAATTGGGCTACGAGAAGGTGGATTTTCTTTCCGCGATATTGCAGAAAGACTTGGCCGGAATGTATCCACTGTGCATGATTGTTGGGTGCGGTGGTCAAGGGATGGTACAGCCTCAAGAAGACCGGGTTCCGGGCGGCCTCGTGGCACTACTGAGAGGGAAGACCGCCGCATTCGACGTACAGCTGTGTCGCATCGTACTGCGTCTGCTGCAGAAATTCGAGCTGCAGTTGGTACCACAGTGACACAACGAACAGTTAGAAATCGGTTACTTGATGTGCAACTCCGTGCCAGACGCCCTGTAGCGTGCATTCCATTGACTCCAAGACATTGCCGTTTGAGACGCCAGTGGTGTCAAGCCAGAGCTCAATGGAGGGCGGAGTGGAGATCTGTTATGTTTTCTGATGAAATCAGGTTCTGCCTCGGTGCCAGTGATGGCCGTGTGTTGATCAGAAGGAGGCCAGGAGAACGCCTGCAACCAAACTGTGTGCGGCCTAGACACACTGGACCTACACCTGGGGTCATGGTCTGGGGAGCAATTTCGTATGACAGCAGGAGCACTCTAGTGGTTATCCCAAACACACTGAATGCAAATTTGTACGTCAGCCTGGTTATTCAACCTGTAGTGCTGCCATTCATGAGCAGCATTCAAGGGGGAATTTTCCAACAGGATAACGCTCTCCCTCATACCGCTGCTGTATCGCAACTTGCTCTACAGGGTGTCGACATCTTACCTTGGCCTGCGAAATCACCAGATATGTCTCCAATTGAACACGTATGGGATATCATTGGACGACAACTGCAGCATCATCCACTGCCAGCATAGACCGTTCCAGTATTGACAGCACAAGTACAACAAGCATGGAACTCCATACCACAAAGTGACATTCGGCACCTCTATGACACGATGCATGCACATTTGCAGGCTTGCATTCAAAATTCTGGAGGTTACACCGGCTACTAATGTAACTGCATTTCACATTTGAAATGCATTTTCTTAAGCTTAAATAAACCTGTGATCTTGAAAATTTAATCAATTAAACATGTCAACTAGATAAATGCATTGTCCAAATTTCATTACTCTACAATAATTTTTTCTTGGTGTTGGGATTTTTTTTTCCGCCAGTGTATATTCTTCATGATTATTTTTATGAAATATTTTTATTATTTTTCTTCGGTTATCTTTAAATATTGTGACCAGTGTTTAAGATTTTTTTTTTCTTAATTATTACAATTATATATCTCTACTAATAATAAAGGAGAATGTGTGTGTGTTGGCACTTTACAGGACAGAACGCTGGACCTAGAGCTACAAAATTTGGCATGAACATTTTTTGGAGGATGGGTATGTGCACCTCGGAGCCATTTTTTAAAAATTTTAATTAATTAAAAATTAAGCAAAGTTTTGACGTTTTTCCTTAGTAACTTCTGAAAATTTTACAGCACAAAAATCATATTTACACCATCCGAGTGTGCAAAAAATAGCCTTTTCAATGATATCAATTAAGTTGCTGTACAATTATTTCTCTAATTTTAATAACCTTATAAAAATATTTTTGGGCATAATTTACAATAATTTTCATTGTTGCAATGCAATTCAAACCATTTTCATTGTTTAAACAAATATTTAATTGTGCGTTTCTCTTTCATTGTTGAAAGCTAAGGTGATATCCTAATACATTTTTCTTTCATATTTTATTTCATCGAAATTTTTGTGGAATCTGTAAACCAAGCTCTCGGAGATATTAGGTATATGAAGAAATATATCCAGTAAACTGAATGATTATGGTTGCTATGTTTTCAATCTTTTTCAGCATGTTTTAATTCAGCAAACACACTGCTGGCCATAAAATGTGTTGCACCATTTTAATGTTGAAATCAAATGCATATAACATATATGAGAAAGTGAAGATGGCACTGACAACTTGCAATTAGATGTTACATGACAAGGTCAGTTATTTAACTTCATTAGGGACAGTTACGTAGACAATGAAGAAAACAGGTGCAAGGCCATTAAATGAACATGGGTTAAATATCTACTATGATCTGCTTACGTTGTTGAGGGAAACATGAACATAAAATTATTCAAGATTCAACTGATATTATTTTCCCAGCGAACAAGCTGGTCGCCAAAGGCAGCAAATATAATTGCCATCTACCTATACTTATAAAAGGCAATGTTTGTGTGTGTGCGCACAATGTCCAGGTGAATCTATCGCACTTACAGCCATGAAATTAGGCACACAGGTAGTCGTAATGGTGACTCAATGCAAATCGAAGCTGGAATTTTAAAATTTAATCTAGAAAATTTTTTATTTAACGTTTTGGGTGATTTTTTTGCACTAATTTATCAATAGCATGGTTTCGGATAACTGAACAAAAAAAAAATAGATACACCATCAGAAAGAACAAACGATTTCCATTCTAATGAAGTTTGTTTTGTATGTCTAACATAATTTACTGAATTTTGAGAAATTTTTTAAAAATACTCGGTTAAGCCTAAAAAACTTTGTTTGGAATTTCAATCTCTTGCATCCGTCGTTCTAATTTCGTTATCAATTTGAAATTGTTGAAGTAATAAATATAATGTTTCTCCGTGATTTAAAACAAGAACGGTTAAAATTGAATAGTTGGTTGGATTTTAATTATTTTTTTTCTGAAGTGTTAAAAAATTTTTGCCTCAAAATTCTCTTTACAGTTCTTTGTAAACAAGGTCGCGTGACGTATTTTCCCAACATGCATTTTGTTGAAACCATGTGATGACATAACCCCTTTGCTTTGCGTCAACAGACAATTCTTTTAATTTGTTTGTTTTTATACTGTTTGATAGTCGAGTATATGGCTGATATCTTTACTTAGAGAAGACTAGAAAAAATGAAATATGATTTCAAGGAACTATTTACATAATGTGGCTTCAAAGTTTAAACCTGAAGTGGAAGATTTCATCTCTCTTTTTCTTTTCTTCTTTGATTCATTTTGGATATATTTTAAATACTATATATTATGTTTGTCTGCATATTTCGAGGCATGTTCTATTTGAAATCGTTTAAGATTTCTTTCAGTTTTCATTCTTTAACATTTTATCTGGTTTAAAGGAATCAATCTCCGAAATCCTAAAATTTTTTTTTCAAAACTGTCAAATGTCATTATTGGGAAGAAAAATAAGCAGGAAAATCAATAATTTGTATCTTTTGTTTTCAAAACTTTTTCATGTCATTATGGGCATTTATTTATTTATTGTTCATTTTGTTGAAGTCCTGATTCCACGAGCAATGCCGTAATTTTAAAATTGAATCTAGAAATTTTTTATTTAATGTTTTGTGTTTTGGGTCATTTTTGGCACGTTTACGGCTGTAGTATCTTTTCTAATAATAGTCGAAAAACAATCAATACACCATCAGACAGAACAAACAATTTCTTTCTAATGAAATTTGTTTTGAGCTTCAAACATAATTTACTGCATTTTGAGAAATTTTTAAAAAATAGTCAGTTTTGCGATCAAAATTTTATTTTTGATTTTAAATTTACTGCATCCAATGTTCTAATAACACTATTATTTTCATTTTTTTTTTCAGCTTATAACTGCAACAGTTCTGTCGGATTTAAAACAAGAATGGTTAAAATATCTTTTCCCTTTTTTTTGGTCAGTTGAAAGATATTTTTTCTCTAGGAAGCTTCTTCCCGCGACACTTCTCCAGAACGTTGCTGGTAATTTACATTGACTGACGGTGCAGAGCGCGAGATATGTCATAACCTTCAACTGAATGACTTCAATTATTATTTTCAGATTCAATTTTATATTTTGCTTGCTGTATAATAATCATTTTCACATCACAATTTTTTAATATTGTTTCAGATTATCGTACTCTGTATTGTTTTCTACAATTGAAATGTCATTATCGCGAAGAAAAATAAGCAGGAAAATCAATAATGTGTATCTTTTTTGTTTTCAGAACTTTTTCATGCCATTGTGGGTGTTTTTTTTTTTTTTCATTTTGTTAGTCCTGATTCGACAGGCAACGCCGTGCACGTACTGCTAGTATCTTATAAGATCATATGCAGTATTTATTCAGCAAACAAAAGTTTCTATTATAAAATTACTTTAAAAAAATACCATTAAAGCTTTCCCTTTGCTGCTTTTTTCTTCTTTCTTTGGAGGGTTAAGGGGATTATCATTAATCTGATTAAAATTCAGGTTCTTATTGATTTGTACGGCCACAGTGATAAACTGCCAAAGATGGCAACCCAAAACTGTATGCTGTATTTAATTTTGGTAATAATCTTTGCACCATCATGAAAATCAATAAGTACTGGAATTCATTACTTTAGAAAAAAGACTTTTTTTTGTTACGAATGCATCTAAAATGATAATATATTAATATACCTGGATAAATAAATAAAATATAAACTACTACATATTTTTAGCAACATTCTAAATATTAAGATTCGACTTACTGAAATCGATAAGGAATCGCCCATAACCCTGCCTTTGATGTTGAGGCATTACCATGACACATGATACATTATATCTTTGCTGACAAAACCTTTCCTATAATCAAATAACAAAATATTTAGAATACAGATTTTTAAAAAATAATTTCTCTATCAAAAAAAAATTTATTTATGGGCAATAGTTATATAAAACTATGCAGAAGTTGCATGATGACAAGAATTTTGGAGGATAGTCTACTGAAAATTTGGAATCAAAAGTATCTTTAATGTAACTATACTGGTTCAAACCAGATTTATTTTATTTTCTTAATTATCCTTTCCAAAAGAAATGATAAGTATATTAAAACAAACATTAGCACAATCTGCAACTTGAAAAAAAAAAACTTTTGTAAAAAAATAAAAAATGAAGTGCTCCGTTTAGTGTAAAATTCTTCTTTTAATATAATTTTATAACATTTTATGTCAATTTTTGGCCTGGTCTTAAATCCTAATCAGCTTATTCGCTCCAAGCTTATAAGCTGATTAGGTGGAAAATTCCAGTTTATACCACTCTGTTAGTTTAGAGTAGTGTCTAATTGTTTTCCTTCTAAACTGGGCTATCTCTATATTAGTTTATTTCTGTTCAAAATTAAGACTCGTCTCTTTCTCTATATTTGTTAGAGATATTCTTGTTGAAAACTATTTCATAAATGACACAAAATGCTTCATAATTTTTTTAAAAATGTCAGATATTATAATGACATATCATAATACCAAAAAAAAAATGTCACATTAAATGCACCTGTATAAATACAGCAACTTTTTTTTACTCACTGAAACTCTGTCTTTTACCAAAAATTTTCAATAATTTGGTATGAATTAATGTATAATTGTGAAAGAAAATTATGAAGGAGGCTTGAGATTTGTAAAAATATTCACATTAAATGTTTATACAAATCTCAAGTTTCCATTCCATTATGAAATTCAGAAAAAGTTAAAAATATTTAAAAAATAAACTTAATACAACAACTTTTAATAATATGAGATCGGTAAAGAAACATCAGTTAATCTGCCATTCAAAAATTTTATAATACGCAGAACTAATGTCTTTACAAAAGCTCAGAATTCTTAAAATAGTTTAAACAATAACTTACTTTTGAAAAATAGCCCACGAAATGACACCCTTTCTTATCATTCTTAGTTAGGACATAAAACAGAAAAGGTTCCACATCAAAAAACAATGTTTTGTGATCTAGAAAAAGCTTAGCAAGCAAGCATAAATTTTGGCAATAAGTTTTGTTAAGTCCACCATCAACTTCAAAAACACTTAAATCTCCTTTTCTGTATATTTCATCTGCTGGAGGATGCCTTAAAGAACATTTCAACTGAAAAAGGAAATGACTTCTGTTAGTTTTTGACTTATGAAAGAAGACACATAACTATAAATTAAAACCGAGTTACTCGTGCTTCAATTGGACAGTATGTATTTCAATAAGTACAGACTTAATACAATGTTAAAAAATCTTTTATTTGTATGAATATCACACAGATAAAAGAATTTTGTAAACTGAACTTTAAAAAATTTTATAACTTGTTTACAAAGAGTTCCCATGCATTAAAAAATATCTACTTATATTTTTAAAAACATTTTTGTGTTTTTCAATTAATTTTGGAGAATTTTATACCTAATACAGCAATTTACTTATTGCATTTTAGACTAATTGCATACATTAAGTATGAAAGATTTTTAAAATCAATATTTTAATTAAACAAGTTTAAATCACATTTCAAATTAATTTAAAAAATAAATTCAATTAATTAAAAAATGTTTCCCGTATTTCTTATACTCATTTACATAGATTTACACAATTTCAACTGAAAAATAAAAACATCTTGCAGTATAGGGTTAAAAGTAAATTCTTTTTTGGAATACATACATATATTTGCCAAAAGCACATAAACAAACATTTTGGTAAAAACAGTAAAAAAAATTTCACACTAAAATTTCAAAAATCAACAGCATATGAAATATAATTTAACTTGTTGAACATAAAACAAGCTAATGATATAAGCAAAATGTTGTGAAAATGTCCAAAATTTCTTAACTAAGGAATATAAGTGTTTCCTTTTAATAATTTTTAATAGTTAAAATATTAACAACTTTCCTCTAAAAATTAATCACAATTGCTTTTTATTAAGTTAATAAAGAACACTCCTAAAAGAAATTAAAAGAAACATCAGTTAAATATATATAAATTTATTAATTTACCAAATGCCTCTGAAGAGTTTTCATTGTCTTCATAAATTTCAGACAAAATTCACACAAGTAAAGCTTATTTAATCTGAAAAAAAAAAAAATCACATTATAGTAAATCAAATTCTAAAATTCCACACATAAAAAAACTTTACATTTAACAAGGACTGTTGTAATTTTCTACGAACCGCATTTTAGGGATAGGATATATAACTTTGAGGTCAGCAATTAAATCATACATAACTTTTTTTTTTATATCCATAGTTTGTTGTTGTATACTATAAATACATATTGCTTAGTTTTTTTTTAAAACTAACGTTGAATAATTAAAACCATAACCGACTTTGCATTCCCCAAATTTCACACTTTATCAAATCCGCAATAATATGAATCATAAAAAGATTACACATACATAAGCTAGCATTAAGAAAGTCTTTGGCAATCAAATTCACAATCTATGATCACCAGCTACTGAGCATCAACTCTAAAAAAGCAGAAAATTATAGCCTTACAGAATATTTACATTAGAAATAAGCCATTAAGAAATAAAGAAAAAAATCTTCTACAGTATGTCTATTCACAAATATTAAAGTCGTATATATTGAAACTGTTTTAAAATTATCCATTAATGTCAATTAAAGAATTTGCTTAATCTGAACTAAATTAAACTTAATAAAAAAATTATTATACATAACCACATTTAAGAAGAAAACATTGTTTTTTTTTCATATCTACACTAACAAATGCAAATAATATTTTAAAACATTGTATTAAGTGCTTCCATTTGATTAGAAATCAATCTTTAAAAACTGTAACGATACAATATTGCGTTAGTAACCTCAAATGTCATATCAATAAATATGATCTTTTGTGTACAAATTTTCAAATAAAACATAGAATGTAGATACACCAGCCTTTACATATTTATTAAGCAAATTATTTAATTGAAAAACATTTTTATATCTCTAAACCAAATTCAGATTTCCCATATTCCCTGTCTGAGAAGTTAGTATAATGAAAAGTTCATTTAGTGAAGGCAAAATATAGAGAAACAAAATTATAAACATAAAGTTAATAGTTAAAGAAATTAAGTTCTTTAATTTTCAGAAGAAAATATTTTGAAAACCATAGAGCATTATATTAATAATGCAAAGAAATTCTACAAATAAAAGTGGGATAAAGAATTAAAATAGAAATTTTAAAAAGATACATCAAAGTAATTTTCTAAAAAGTAACAACAGAATAACTATACATTATCGTAGAAAATTGCAAAATAGCAATGCAGAACTTCGGCTACTTTAAATTTAGACTCTGCAAAATGAACTTAAAATGCAAACAAAACGTGAATTTCTGTTTCTTTTTTTATTTTAGCAGAGTATAAGTATCTTGATGATAGTACAATTCTCACCTCCCAAGAGAAAGTCGAGCTAGTTATAAATACTAGAAATATTTAAATAAAGTATCATGGTGACTGAACAACTTAAGGAATAACAAAATAAATTATTTTCTAACCGTTTATGCAAAATACTAGTAAAACAAAGGTACAGTATTTTAGACCATTTAATAGAAGAAACGTTTTCCCATTGTAATGAAGTTTGCCTCTAATATCGAACATAAAAGTAAGTAATTTTTTTCAAGAATGAATAAGGTTGTTGCCAATTATCTTCTCCTCACCCTACTATAAAACAGCACATAAACAGAAACATAGTTATGGTCACAATTGGTCTTTTTCTAAATAATGTTTTTCTAAATCAATTTTCATGAAAATAGAAAACATTTTCTTGCAGAGAAAGGGAGGAAGAATTTGCTTTTATACAGAGAATTTTCTAGTCTTGAGGCAGAGAAAAATCATATATAGAGAGAGGGAAAAATGTGATTAATAAAAAATTCCACCTTTAATGATATACTTTAATGGCAAAATCAGGTGAAATTTGGTGCCGATTTTCAATGTCATTGCAGTCCTCTGTCATATTAGTTTAGGTATTCTATAAATTTCAACAAGATTGAAAAACTGAAAATGGCAAATTACCTTAAATATTCTTAGGATAAGAAGTATAAAAGGCTAGATATTTCATATTTCCCAAATTGCAGCAAGCAGGTTTCCAGATAATTAAAAAAAGCAATCCACTCTTAGGGTTCATATATCTATTAAAACAATAAAATGTATATTTATTTCAATCCATAATTGCAAGGAAAATAAAACCATAAGGAAAGAAGACACACAGTATATACTCCTTTCTAAGTGAAATATAAAATAAATTTATAAGTATCATCTGCAACCAACAACTAAGTTTCTTTTCACTTATAAGTCAACAACTAAATCTTAGCTTAAAGTACACTACAGATTCCTCTTCACAAATTATTAAGAAATGACATCAAAGATATTTTCCAAAAAATGTCAAAATCATATTTTATAAGAGGAAACCATCCTGCAGCTACATCGGCTGTTATATTACTTAGATGCCAAAAAGACAAACACCTTGAAAGAGGCAAATTTGAAACAAGTACCCTGGGTATATCTCAAGCAAACTAGTGAGCTACAATTAACAAAGACAAATTTTAGTAATATTGCAAAAATCATACTAGATCTTCACAATGGAACACAGTCAAATAGGAAACAACTAAACAAATATTTCTTTTCTCTTGGTAATCTCTTATATTGTAGTGATTAATAATGAAACATGAAATTACATTTAAGAGGTGAGAATTCATATTTGTGAAGGTGCTTTGGTTGGATGGAAGGAAGTGATACTTAGTATACAAATGATTTTGTGATCATATAAAAGAGTGAAAGTTTTGTTGTAGAACAGTAGAAGATTTTACATAAAGGCCAAAAATATCAAAAAAAGCATAATAAAAATCCATTGACCAATTTTTTTTTTAAAAAATCCTTTAAATGGAAAAAAAAATCTTGTATCGGAAAAAATCCTCACTTGTTCAGTGAAGTTCCTGAACTTAAACAAAAAAGTTCACTCATCTTCAGTAAATATTTATAGATAAATTTTCTCATGCCTTTGTAATTATCTGTAGAAAAAATACATTTTATACTTATGCATAAAATATCTTAAATAATTAATTTTAACAAGAAAACATTCAAAAGAAACATCAACAACAAATTTATAGTATCACATACAAATTTAACTATCAAATGAATGAAGCTGTACGCCTAGACAATTAACAGACATGACACAGTTTGGAAACAAAAAAAAGCTGAACCTCATAAATAATGGAATCGTATCAAACGCAAATACCGAGAAGTAAAATAAGTGAGTAAGTGCTTGAGATATTAAAAATGTTGTAGAATTCACATTTGAAAAGAAAATTAATGGGTGAAAATGAATACGTATAAAGTTTCTATAAAATAAAAACTATGGTAAAAAAATCACTCAAAAATATGGTCGCAGTAAAAAACTTTTGATTATGCATAATCATTAAGACTTTGTTTTCATTTTTGAGCTAACAGTTCAAACTTTCTTTACAGTTTCCAGTTCACTATTTTCTCCATTTTCTAAATTTTGCCTCTTCTTGATTGGGGGTTTTCTATATTTTCTCATATCGTTGGGGCCCTTTTGCACGCTACTTATCATTAGCATCAATGCGAAAAAAATCTTTTTTTTTTCCAAATATTCAAAAAAGTAGACTGCTTTTTTGCTCATCATTTTATATTTAATACTCAAAATTGAAGAATATAAGTTTCAATATGCACTTTTCCTGATCTTTTATCTATCAAATCTGATATTATTTTGAATGCACACGGCTGGTATTAGTTTCTTTGTTTGCGTATATTCATCGCCTTTGTGATGCACTTAATAATAATAAAACTTTAATGTAAATTTGTATATCGATCCCAAGAATGAAAAAAATTCTATAAAATAAAATGTTGAAACTACATTCCGCAGGTCAGCGTCTGTGTTGATAGACAAACGTTAAAACCGAAACTAACAAAAAAATAAAATCGAAATAAATAAATGTAAAAAATGAAGAAAAGAATGTTAAAAAAGAACGCGAAATGAAAAGACTCTCCTCTCACGGAAGTTAACGATCTTCTTTTCTCAATGTAAATTGATCAGAAGAAATTGGTGGATGATTTTTTCTTTCATCCCACTGTAGAAGTAATTTGAAATGAATCTGGATTGAGTCGACAGACGCTTGGAATTTAAAAGAGAAAGAAAAGAATAACTTTTCAAGCATTCCTCCCAATGCTAAAATTTGACCCCAAAGCTGCAAAACGCTCATATAACTGACACTGAACGGTTGCAGGGATTACTGCACATCTTATGAATTTGAAACCTTTTCTGCCAGTAGAGTCAGTAAGCAAAATTTTCAATAAGGCGCATAGTTTTTTGGTTTGTATGAGTAAACCCGCTTCCAATACATTAACAAAAAATTTTAATGCAGATTTGCATCTATTCCAAGAATGATTAAATTTGGTGTCAAAAAGAAAATTCACGCTTCATGTGTCATGCGTCTGAATTAAACGTAGGAAAATTATAATATGTCCACTATTCACTTTTTGTCTTCAAAAAAGGATTTAAACTTGATTTTATAAACTAAAGGTGTTTTACTAAGTTTCAATAAAATGATACATCAAATAAGCAAATAGTAGAATATGTATCAAGACATCAACAAAATATTTTTTTGTTGTTGTTGTTAAACCTGTTCCAACTAAAATTTCAGGGGAGAGTTGTATTCAAGATGTGCTCCATGTGTCAAACTGCAGATGGAATAATTGTACGCTAAACCTCTATAATAGACCCAGAAATAATCCATAAACGGCCCTGTATAAATTTGTTAAATAAATAGAAAAAGATCTTTGAGAAAATTCCTAAACATGAAACATGTGTTTTTTTGTAATATATTTTCTGGAAGCAGCTCTTTATAGAATAAGTAGAAAATTGGGATTTGTAAAAAATAGTTTAAAATTAGCTATTGGTTTGACTGGCAACACAGAAATTCTCATGTTCAAATGTTTATCAGTGAGTACCAAACTTACAAGTTAAGAATAGCGTTAAATATAGTGTAAAATTAAATATCTAAAACATAAAACTTGCACACAATAAAATACAAATCATAAAAAAAAATATCTAACCAATTTGGGAGCATTAATTTTTAAAGCACATGCTATATAATTGTACAAAAGCTTAGAGATGCATTTCCCAATAAAAAATAAATATCAGAATGCACAGATCCAGATTAAATTTGACACAACATTATAATAGAAGATCAGTAACTTCCAATCAATTCACTTTATAAATATATATAAGCAGACCATGTCAAAATTATTCAAGATGAACATAAAGTTACCCTGTACAACAATGGCTTTCAATAGTAATTCATTCTAATCAAGGCCCAATACCTAAATTCTAAACTGTCAGAGATAGGAATATACTTCCAAATGGAAGAAAAAATACTTTGAATGAGGTAAATAATTATATTTTATGTTGTTTGAGTCAGTAAATGCAATACAAGAAAAAAAATATGAAGTTTAAACGGCAGTTCTTTGGTCCGACTATATTATTTAGTAAAATAATCTTGACCCACTGCATTCTAAAACAGATCAATCAATCATATGCCTTGAAGAAGTGGTGGCCAATGATTGACCAAATACCCAAATCTTCAGCTCAGTCAACATTAGTAGCAGAAAACTGGAACTTTTTTTTTCTTTTTGAAACAAGGTTAAGTCAAGAATATTTCAATACTCAAGGAAACCTATAAAAAAATTAGACTTCATACATTTTTCAGCATTACATTTATTGACTCCAACAACAAAATATAATTTTATCTATAATTACAAAAAGGCTTGTGTGCATGTAGTCCAGACGAATTTTATTGCAATTACAGCCATGAATGGCACACAGGTATCAAGTAGGAGACTTAATGCATTAATCTAGAAAATTTTATTTAATGTTTGCTATTTTGGTATAATTTTAAACAGACGCTTCTGATAATATTCAAAAAATTTATAACGATCGGATAGAATAAACAATTTTCTTTCTAATAAATTTTATTTGGTTTCAAACACAATTTAATTGAGAAATTTTAAAAATAGCTGCCTTTGCAGACACGCACTTTGTTTTAAATTTTACATCTGAGTTCTAAATAGATACTTTTCAATATTTTTTTTGCAATAACTAGAACATTTCTGCCAGATTTAAACAAGAACGATTAAAATATTCATTTGTAAGGAAATATACTTTTTTCCCAGGAGCTCTTGACATATTTTAGCAGATTGTGAACGGTTTCTCTCCTAGAAGTCTACGCTTATATCTGGCGAAAATTGAGTGAGGGCATGATTTGGCATCTTGCCATGCTGTGAATGATTTGCCATGCTTTCTTGCCTTCGAACAATTTTCTTTCACACTCTTATCCAGATAGAAAATACTGAAACTTAAAAATCTTATTTCTTTTTTCATTCTGATTGATTATGAATATCGCATGAATATTTCTCTGGTCTATCTACACCAATTATTTGAAGGTTTTCATTCAAAAATTTCTAACGCCACCTATTGGCTTTAAACAAGATCCCAATAGCTTGGTTTGTTCCGAATCAAGGAAATTTTTTTTTTAATTGGTTTAAATTCTACATTGTTTGCAGCAAGCCGCTATAATTCTTCTTACATTCCTTTTTAAACTTATCTTCAGTTAATTTGCTTGTTGCCAAGAAAATAAGTGGGCAAAATCAATTTATGTATCTATGAGCCTCGATTTTGTTTTCAAAACTTTTATTTGCTCATTTTGGGTATTTTATTTTGTTAAATTCAGGGATGGTTAACGCCTAATGATTTTTTTTACTAAAATCAACTTTATGTATTAAAATTCAAAGCATGAATATAATGAAGATGAAAATTTTTAAATTTTAAGTCATCTTTCATTATACCAAAATTAAGTAAATGTCAAGGTAAAAATCATGATAATAATAACAATATAGAAAATAAGATAGAAATTAAACATAAAATACATTTAAATTCCAGTAAACTTAAAAAAAAAGCTTTTGTTCCTTTCCTCACACCAATTTGGCCAGTGCCTTTGGTATTACTTTTATTAAAATGGAAATATCTATCATATTTTCAAGGATAAGAACTAGACAGAGATCAGACTGTTTTTAGGATCTAAAACTTTATTCATTGACATCATTATGAGTTTTTCTATTCTGCTCACATTCATGATACCACTGGCAATGCCTGCAAGTGGTACTGCTAGTGAAACATTTAAAGATTTCTTCCAATGTAAGTATGGTTTCATCTAACAATTTAGAGGGACCATGATTAAAGTGAATTACATTGATTCATTAGTAAGAGAAGCATTGCTTTTCAAAAAAAAAAGGATAACAACATGTATACAAAATACTCACAAAATAAAAATAAATTCCACTCAATAATAAAAGGGAAAATAGTTTCTGTGTGATCTATCAGCAACCAATTAGACATAGAATCCAATATATTTCTGACGGTATTATATTCTTTTGAGGGAGGGATATTAGCATGCTTAATATGCTGTTGGACGGCTCATATAATGTAAGTAAAATGTGTGGTATTAATGCTGGAATCACCTGCATACTTTATATAGGAGAAATAAGAGTGAAGTTATCATACTGCACACAGCATGCAAGATGTTAGATAATGTGAAAGTTAACTTGTTTGGTCAAATCTTGACTTGACTCATTAGAGAGGTTTCATGTTCACAATAAACAGAATAGATATGAACAGATAAGGCTACTAAAATAACATGGTTAAAATACGTCTATACAACTTGAGTTTAAAAATACTTGTTAAAGGAACCATGATATCAAGTTCCGCATATGAGATTTTAACTGAAATTAAAGACAAAACAATATTCTCAGAGATAGGTTAGTCACCAAAGGTGGCTAGTTCGGTTGGTTGATTCTGATACTAATGGCTGGTCAGAGCCATTTTTTGCTAAACTCACCAAACGTATGGTGATAAAAGGTGGCTAGTAAATAAAAAAAAATTGACCATTTCCTTCTCAGCACTAAGATGGAGCAGCTTTATATACAATTTTTATGTTCTATATCTACATCTTCTGCTAAGTTCCAACCAAAAAAAGAAATATTTCACACTCTACTGATACCTGACCTAACAGGAAAAGTAAGTACTATTTGAAAGAATTGAATGAAAATTAAGAATAAAAGAAAATTAAAATAAAAGGGAGAAGAAGTAGTTTAAAGATATACTTATACATTTTTTTTCTTTCTCTTTTACTTAAATTTAAAATACAAAAGAACCCTGTATCATGGATGATACCAACATTAATTTTGATAAAAAAACAAATACAAATAAACATTTTAAAATAAATATACATCCTTGAATGGACGAAATCTATAATGTAAATGTTTATTAAAAATCTTAGACATTTATTTTGCTTACCTTCAACTTCTGTTTTACAGACACTAGAGACTGATAGGTCATCTCGCTGCACAGCAGGGGACCCAAAGATCCTATTTTCAGGCACTGATGAGAATAGCTGCGAATAGTTTAGGGTATCACTTTGAGCAAATGTTGAAAGTGATCCTTCAATTTTAAAACGTTCTTGCTTTTTAATGCTCATTGAGCAATCACTAGACACAAAAGATGAAGCATCTGATTCGAGACCAGTTTGTTTCTCCTCTTCATCGACCTCAGACACTTTATCTTTACCAAATAACACATCACCGGTACTATTCCTATCACAAAACAATGAAGGATTAAAATCTTTATCAGTACAGGTACTACTAGGTTTTTTACAATGCCTCTTTGGAGACGACACACTATTTACAGAATTTTTTGATCCTCGCTTGCGAGAATCGGTTGAAGCTGTATACAGGTGAGACAGACTATCAAACAGATTTTTCAACTGACCACTACCATTGGGTTTGACTGAGTGGAGCAAATTTAAAGAAGGTGTGGATGATGAACTCGCATTCAAGGATGCTTGCAGACTGGACGGGGAACTATTATTTGCAGAAGGTAGAGTGGACACATCACGATTTGTCTGAAGTTTGCTTTCAGTCACAAGATCAGAATTCCTCACATTGTCAGTTAGAGTTTGATCACAAAGCCTTGTCCCTGAGAAATTGTTTTCAGCTGGGTGTGATGCTTGGATCTCTTCATCCAAAGTGAGAGAATCACCCAGAGATGAAATTGCTACACGAGATTTCCGTTTGTTGGTTGGCGTGAAAAATCGTGAAAGTCCATCCACCAGCCCCTTGGGTTTTGGACGAAAAAACCCAATATTCTGTGATGAAAAAGGTTGAATTGGAAAGTGGTTTGTTTTCACAAATGTTTCATTAGATGATTTGTCAAGATCTTTCAGACAATTAGAAAATGGTTCAGGCTTCTTGTTTTCCAGTGCAGCCAGGAATGGATTCACTTTCTCCGAGTCAGAATCAAGATTATCCATGAAAGCCTGCCGCCTGTGCCACTGTTTCTTCAATGGGATTTGAAAAGATGGCCACCTTAAAAGAGAATACATAGTACACTTTCAATAACTATTCAAAGTTCAATCACAATCTTTTATAATGAAAATAAGAAAGTTAACAAGTATTATAAATAAAAACATACATTTATAAAAAAAAATTACTTCATTTAAATAATGCCATTTTACTACGAGTGCTTCAAGAGTAATCTATATAAATAAAACTGAAACACCAATTTTTTTGAACACTATAGAAATCCAAACTACTGAATGGATTTCCTTTAAAGTTTGCTCAGAAATACTACAAAGCATATGAAAGGTTTTAGTGAAGGTCTCGTAACAATTAATTACATAGTCAGTTTTTCTTAATTAAAAACTATGTTTCCACTCCGTATGCACAATTTAAGCTTTCCTGGTGCAAGCAGAAGGCAAAACAATAATGCAATAACATTGAAATATATAAATAGTTTGTACATTCTAAAAATCCAAACTATAAAGAGTTTCTTCAAATTTTGCTCACAAATACTATGAAGTATTTACAGTAAAAGCTTAACTAAACAGCATGCTCGAGAAACTCTGATTTCCGGATACCTGAAAAGTCCGGATAGTTGAGTGTGAGGGGAAAAATGGGGGGGGGGGGGAGCTTGTGGGGCCTTTTTTTTAAGATTTTTTCAGCCAAATAATTTTTTTTTTGTCATTTTGATATGTGCATTAAATATAATTTTTAAGAATACTTCTGTATCTTCCATAAAATTGTATTTAAAAAACATATTATGAAGATTTTAATCTAACATTGATGATTAAAAAATATATATATGATCTGTAGCCGAATTTTTACCGTAAATATATAGATTGTAAAAATATAAACATATAACAATAGACGACAAAACTGAAAAATATTCTACTCAACAGGCATAATAAAACTCTTTTAAGTGATCATAAACAAATCCCAGATTGAATATCAAAACTAATTATCTTTTAGAAGATCGCAAGGGTTATTGCGCAATGTGCGCGCCTCCAATTCTCCTGCACTTGATATTACGGAATCGGAATCAACATCTGCCGGTATTTGGAAAGTAAGTAAATAAAGGAAAAGAAAGAGACCTACCAATCTCTGGAGTAACCCTCCCTCCCATGATCTTTGTCAATTTCTGTTTTAGGTCTTGTTTTTCAGCTAAAGGTGAGGACCTTATTTATTATTTTTTTTGTAGTAAAAGTGGCAGTGATCTCACTTTTGCTTTTGAACCTTCCCCATAAAACAAGTGTGTAAATCATAGTACTGTATATTGTTTTTTTTTTTTTCCCTTCTAAGCCCTCCGTGCAGAACGAACGTTGCATTCCAGAAATAAATTGTCCATGTGAATGGAATGGCGTGCGAGTGTGCTAAATTTTGGCCCGCAAACGTAAATTTTTAGAAAAACTCATTTTCTAATTTTTCCAGTTAGTTGAGCTTTCCGGATACTTGAATGCCAGATAATCGAGAGTTTACTGTATATAAAGAAAAGTGAAACATAAAAATATTTCACACGCTATAGAAATAGTTTTTCTTTATTTGGTGCTGAACAAAAAGTAGAAATACCTACCAATGACAAGTCCCTTTGGGTTGCTCAATAAGGCACCCAACACCAAGTCTATAAGTCAGATTTGTTCTTCCAACAGATATTTTTCTTTTCAAGAAAGAGAAACTTCAACTTTCTGTACAGCTGATGCATTTAAATCCAAACTACTCAAGTTTTGATCACAAATACTATGAAGAACAGAGAAGGTTTCATGACAGTTGATTAAATAGTTTATTTTTTAACTAGCATGCCAAATGTTGCTTGGGATGAAAATATTTTCATGATTTTTACTAAAATTAACAGTTTCAATGTAAAGAAACGTTTTAAACTATATAAATAAAAGTGAAGATTCATAAATAGTTTGTAAGCCATAGATATTCAAACTATTGAATAGATTTTAATCAAATTTTTCTTGCAGATACTATGAAGCATAAGGAAGGTTTCACTGAAGGTTTTGTGACAACTAATTAATAAATTATTTTATCATTAATTAAAAACTATGTTTCCATAAATAGAAAAAATAATTTTATCTTTAGTTTGGCAATTCCTAATGAATGAAATATTACAGATCTTCTAACAAATTTTATTTGTCTCCAAGTTGAAACTTGCAATGTTTATATTTTTTTATTATTCCTTAACAATTATTAATAACTTATCGAGAAAAATAGACTTTTGCCTTTTTTAAAAGTCGTTTGGTTCAACTAATTTTAATTTTTTTTTAATTTGATGCTGAGTATTTTTTTTTATTATATTTTATATAAAAGTATATTTTACATTATAAATATTAGACGTAAAAGAATTTTCATCCTGAGCAAAGCCAGGTATATCAGCTAGCAAATAACAGATCTCTAAGATTAGTCCTAAAAAATTATCATTTTAAATGGTAAGAAGTGTTAAAAATCATACATTTGACTTTGCAATAAACCAAGCATTTCCTCTCCCCCTCCCCTTTTATTACAATCCTGACAAAACAAATTCAAAGAAACTCTACTTCATAAAGATCCTATCAAGGTTTTTACAGCAGCATGAGTGAATGCTTTTAAAAGATATACTCCACATTTAGAGAATAAACGAAACAAATTTACTGCAATCTTCATTTCATACATAATCAATACAATTATCTACTATTACCTAAAATAAACTGTAATATAATATTATATACATTAAAATAAACACTATATTTAAATAATAAAAGCATAATGTCTAATTAAATATTTTATATAATAAAATTATAAACTGTTTTCTTTGGAAAAAGACATTATCTCAAAGCATCTGCTGGTTTTCATATTGTCCTGTAGTAATTATTCAAGTAAAATGTTCAAATTTTAAAAATATCAAAAAAGTTATTAGCATTTGTAAAAACATTACTCATGAAACGGTGAGTAATAGAAGTTGTGGTAGTCTTTTGAAAACAGTTATACTTATAAGGTTTCTTTTGAAGTATTAAGTTCAAGATAAACTATCATAATAAATTATAACAAGCTTTATCTAATTTCCAGATCATTAGAACAATATAGTTGTTTCAATGTCCTTTACAAAAGGCTGATAAAAAGTTGTTCTTTTTTTAAAAAAAAAAAACAAATAGCATTCTTTAAAAGATTATAAAGCATATGGAATAAAAAATTTTGTCTACAATTTGCTTTATTTATATATATATATTACAAACACATGATAAGAGTTTTATAAATAGCAGATATAACCAAGAAAAGGAAGAGTTGCAACAAGTTTATAATTAAGCCACATATGTTTAATTTTTTAAAAAAGAAATTCAAGATAACTCAGATAAAATGATTAAAGAGTTTGCTTCATGAAATTAAAGGATAATTAATAATAAAAAGATTTGAAAAGTAATCTGAAAAAATATAAGAAAAGTTAAGTTTTAGATGCATTCAATAAAATTTAACAAAAGAATTTACCCCCCAAATTTGAAAATTTAGTTCAAATCAAATCTTTAGAATCTGCTTCGAAAAAAATGGAAGGCAAAAGACAAAGTAAAATAACAGAATTTATTGAAAGAGATTAAGGAAAAACAAATAATATTTAATGAGGGTATCTAACAAATTCAAAAACAAAATTTACTGAATTCATAAAAATTTGCTCATTTTTATTTTTCTAAGTTAAAATTTATTTTGAACTTTTAATCATTTTAACTTTTAAAAATTTTTAAATACTTTTGTACTCAAGATTAATTAATTAAGAAATACTTTGTAAAATTTAGTAGTTATAAAAAATTCAAATTTAATAATTTCATTTAAAATTGTCGATTTTATTACAAAACTGATAATATATATATATATGCTTTAAGAAATGTTAGCCTTGTCCACAAGTTCTTTTCTGCTTTTATACAAAATTTTTAAAAGTTGTATGCACAAAAATAAGCATTCCAAACCAAGTGATACTACAAAAAACCTCATACATTCTAATATAAAGATCATTACAATGACTCATCAAATTAAATGAAAGAACAATCAGAGAACGGCCTCATATTTCTTTTCCGCTGAACTTTTTTAAAGAATGGCTATTTTGCCTGAAAAATAGGAAATTTTCTCCTATGCCCAGTGTTATCCTTGTCAACCTTGACCATGGTTTATAATCAAGAGGTTAGTCCCAAAACAGTCCTCGTGTTGCTTCAAAAGGGGACATTAATATAACTAAATTTAAACTAAACCCTATGCCCAAAGCAGGACCCTACAGCTATTAAATTTAGCACAAACGCAATATGAAGCATGGGAATGAGAACTTGGATTTTTTTTTAATTTTATTTAGAACTTTCATTAAAAATTAAGCAAAATTTTGGCATTTTCCCTTGATAACTTCAGAAAATATTATAGCACATATATGATTTTACATCATCATCTGAAAACTCAAAAAATTATCTTTTCTAAAAAACCAATTTAATTACTATACAATTTTTTTTCTAATGTTAATAAATTTTTTAGGTATATTTTACAAACTCTTTTCATTGTTGAAATGAAACTCAAATTATTTTCACTGTTACTACAAATATTATATCCTATATTTTCTTCCATTGTTAATAACCAGGGTATGAAGATTTGAGTTTTTTTCCTTGCATATTGAGTAGGTTTCTTTTTAAAACATGGTCTTAATAAATATTTTTGTGGTAATTACAGAAAAGGTTTAACTTCAAAATTAAGCAATGATGAAAATTTTTAATACTTTGTACAGTCCGTTAAAAAAGTATCCGAACACTTCTTATTTCTCATGATTTATAAAAAGGAAATTCAAGGAAATTATTCAATTTGGGAGTATGTCCTCTTTAAAAATTTGTGAACTGCATTTTCATAAGAGGCCATCTACATATTTATATTTGAGTCATCTTTACATTTTCCAATGGCAAACCCCAATTTTTTATCTTTTAAATGATTCTGCATAACAAATTTGCCAGATATAAAATTTCATGTAAATCAGTTCAAATTAACTGGAGATACACAAGAAAAACGATTAAGGGCTCTTCAATATATGCAAACATAAAAAAATAGGTCACTCTGTTAAAACTTTCCATTTCAACTTTTAGAAGAATAATGTTTTCTAAGAATATTTGGTGCTTTTCGAACTTTACTGTTTGGGGCAATGAAATATTACTAAATAAGAATTCGAGTTGCATGATTTTATATTAAAACAGAATAAAGAAATTACGTAATATTTTTATACATTATATTTTATACAATATAACAGGTAAACAATGGAAACTTTTATATGCATAAATATATTAGTCACTAACTGTTTAAAATTTAATAAGAAGCATAGCTATCATTTCTATCAATGACCTGCCGCATATGATGTAGCATGAAATCGATGACACTGCTAACGACATCTCAATCTTTTATTTACTTTCTTATACATAACGAAACCGTGGATATATTAATTTCAAGCTGGCAACTTATTTGTCAGTACGAGAAGCCGGATTGATAAAGATCGATTATTTGGCTTTCATAATATTGTCTACTTCTTATGGTGTATTAGTAAAATAATCAAAAATTCTGAATAATTTCTCCAATAAATATTAAAAAGCAATTTTGTACATAAAAACTTTTTGGGCAGCTGAGAAATGAAAGACACACATATTTTCTGAAATATTCTTTTATAAACTAAAAAAAAAAGTGTAATGTTGCTGATAATTACCAAACAATTTTCCACCAAAAAAAAAAATTCCACCAAACGATATTTAAAATAATTTGTAAGAATTTTTAACTTTTAATTTCTTATACTTAATCACTTTCTACCAGTAATAGTCTTAAATTAAAACTATTAATCTAACGAAACATTTTAGGCTTTTGTTTCATTTTTTTTTAAAAAGGCAATTTGCCTAAGTCTCATAACACAGTATTATCAACATAAAAGGAATTACTATATTATTTCATTGAATGTTTTATTTATTCATACATTTAATAATATATAAATTCATACTGTATACAGAATTTTGCTTCTTTGCATTTTTATCAATTTAATATCTTCCAAAACATTTTTACAACCATAAAGGGCTTTCATTTTTCATTTCAGTGGTTTAAACGTAGTGTTTCTTGAAATGTAAGAGGAGTAGTATCTGTTACATGAAACAATTTTTCTTTTCATTTCTTCTTATTTTAAAAAGAAAACAATTTTTCCTAATCTAAAGCAACATTGGAAGACATGCTTTGTTTTCCATTTGATTTCAGAGATTTTTTTCCCTGCCAGTGAATATGTTTGTAGCCCCTTTAAGAAAGAGAAACTAAGGATGTTCTGAACGCTTTTGGTTATTGCTGCATATCTTAAAAACTACTAGATGGAAATGGTTGAAATTTTGAACAGTGAGGTTTTAGGTTCATTTTTGAGGTTTTATTTTATTTTATTTATTTATTTATTTTTCATGCTCCTTTGATTGGCATCAAAATTTTTGGGGTCTATTCAAAAAATTTTAACTTATAAATTTAAAAAATTAATAAAAATTATAACATATACTTTCATTTTTTAAAAAATGCATGATTTTTGTCTTGTTTATCAAGTATTTTGATATAAAAAATATTGTTAAAGATTTATTGTATTTTGAAATATACTGAAAAAACGGACATGGTGATTTAACATTAGGAATTCCAAATTTCAATTATTCATAACTCATCAACCGTTTACTCAAAATTATAAAATGTTATATGTATTCGAACTAATTTAATCTGAAGAATCTGAATATGTACTCAAAATTAGGCTTTGCCATATGAAAAAAATTAAGTTTGTGTAAATCTAAATATGAAAACGGCCCCTTTCACGAAAAAATATTATATACACTTATAGATGACACATTTTTACGGCGGCAGACATTTACAGTTTTATTGGGCAATAATTAGTTTCAAAATAAAGAGCAGATTCGGATACTTTTTTGATGGACTGTACATTCCTAAATACTTTTTCTGTAAAATAATTGCATGTATAAAAACATTATCACTCAAGAAGCTTGGCATTTTGTTTTCTTATTGTAGTGCACTAAATTTTTTATTGAATCAGTAAACAAAAATTCTCCAAGATATTACAAAAATTACGATATATATTCAGTATTACACACAGAGCTCAAATGCTAAATGATTTCAATTACTATCCTTATATATTTTAAGAGTGTGTTACTATTCAGCAAGCAAATTATTGGGCTAGTTGAAGCTTAATAACTTCCTATTTCATATTAAAACTCAAATTTTAGGTAAGACCACATATCAAGAAAATTAGACAGGTGCATGACACAATGAAAATGTAAAGCTTCTTAAAATAATACAAGTTACATGTCTATGAAAATTTTATAATTAAAAATACTTTGCTGAGGGAAAGCATCAAGACCAAGTTAAGAATAAAAGTTTTTATTGAATTTTTATGCATTCAATAATCACAGCAAACCAGTTGGTTTCAAAGGTGGCTAGTATTGTAATAAAAATAAATGTTCCATAATAAGTTGGAAATCCCTTGACAAAATTAAATAAAAGCCATCATAAAACAACTCAGAATGATTTTAATAAAACTGTAATTAAAAATAATTAATAAAATATGTGCAACAAAATAAACACATCAATGTTTTAAAATGAAATAAAAAAATTTGGTTAATAATTTTGGGAAAAAAGCTACTCACGTTTTAGTAGAACAGAAAGTAGAAGAGCTTCCAGAAGTGGAAGCTGCTTCTTTTTTCTCTTGCTGCTTATTTGCTTCAGCAGGTACAGAGCTTTTGTTGCTTTTAAACCTCATAGTTTGTCTGTCAGTGCAAGTACTACACGACCAAGAATCTATAAATATTTAAAGCCTAACTTCATTAATCACAATATTTAAAATACTAATTGAACTTTAAGAATTAAATAAATCTGAAAAATAAACATTGTATAAAAAGGGTAAATTATGAAACTTTTAACTTCAGCAGCTTATACAGTTATTTAATTTATTTATTAAGAATTACCAACAGAATACTCAATGAAACAGATAAGTCCATTTTAATCAAGATTACTCAAAGATTAATTTTTTAAATTATACTTGAAATCTTACACATACATGTTTCCAATTTTGAACAAGGGAGGTCTGAACAACCCATGTGAACAGAGGGTTTGCATTTGATGCAAACTAATAAATCCTTCTGAAAAAAGAAACACGATTTTAAAATCTCAAAAATTTATATTGTGAAATAAAACACAGCACATATACACAATTTATGTATACATTAGAAACATAATACATTGCAGGTTTCTCTAATATTTTTTTCCTTAAAAAAAAAAACAATAAAAGTAAGCTACAAACTACTCTATTTCTGGAATGGGGGGGGGGGGGATCCAAAAAAAAAGGGAAAGGGGTATAATTCATTTGTTTTGTTTTTTTAAAAACCACCTAATATAGGCAATGAAAAAATATATGTAACTTTAAAGCTAACAACATATGGCATTATTCAGATATAATTTACTAAACACGCAAATTAAAAATTTGTTTCATACATCTAATCAAATTTTTTACCAATAACTTTGTTACAAATTATTATTCCACAAAAAAATAATTTATTACCATTGAAAGGATTTTTAAAAGGAGATAAATAAAACTTTAATGTTAAATATGAATATATATATTTAAATCAAAATTTTATAGAAGTTAATATTTATCTATATTCGGCACAGAACGCTTTCATACTGGTTCTTATAAGTGTGTTTTTAAAAATTAGAATTTGATACAATGCAGTAGGTATCATTTTAATTTTAAATCTTGAATCAGACACTTATTATGGGATTTTAATTTTGGCATACTTGTATTTCTTGATTACAATATTTAAAGAATCTTAGGAAAAAATAATTATAAAATAATATGTAATACACTTATTTGTTAAGCTACAAGTATGCTCAATGATTTTTAAGAATTAATTAGGCCTCCAAGAATGATAACAAGACATATAAAAGTTGCAGTCATTTCTCACAAAGAATACTTTAAGTTTATTTAAATTGCTATAAAAATTCATTTTTTCTTGCAAGAAACAACCACAAGATTCAGATGATAAAATAAAAATATATAAGACTGAAATTTTAGGGAACAAAACTGAATCTCTAGGTTTTAATAAAATTTTAAAAAATCACTGATTAGTTTTATAACTTTTTACAGATACAATCCTGACACTTCATTTCTATAGCAATATATATTTACTTTTATTATTCCAAAATATAATTCCAAGAAATTCTCCAATAAAAGTTTTTAAGTGAAATAAAAATTGAGACATTCAAATACAAAACCATATAGAAATACATTCATATACAAAACCATATAGAATTCTAAATTATTAAAAACTCCATATTTACAATTTGGTCCCAGCAGCCATGTCTTTAACACACAGATGCTAACAACAAATTCATTGTGCCTGAATGGGACACCTCAATGAGATGAGCCACATCTTTATTCTGGGAAAGGGAGAAGCTATAATATAATAATAAGCAATTAGTGAAAAAGAGATCACTGCTGTCATAAAAAAGGAATTTCTTAATATTATTAAAATATAAGAAAATAAGTAATATTCTTAAACAGTAAAAAACACTGGCTAATTCATTCCAAGAATAAAACTTTCTATCATTCATTATGAATACTATTTCAATAAAATATGCTGAATCATACACAGAACAATTTTTATTGTAACAAAAATTTATTCTTAGAAAAAGTTGTACAAATCTATATAAGGAGTGCAGGAAAATAATTTAAAACATCAATTTTTAATTAAAATTTCTTTACTAAAAAAACTTTCCCTCTTTAAATGATAAATGTGGTAAAAAAATTCTTAATCAATTTGTATATCATTCAAAATTTTAAAAAAAGAAAAGGGCAAAAACATTGTAGTGTTCCAAACATGAACCAATGTGTACCGTAGGGGTTAAAAAATAGATTTTAGGGGCTTTCCTTATATATGTAACATTAGAATCATTGAAAGATAATCAAATTCAACAGTAGAATTTAACAAAATATAAAATTTCGTATCAACTCCATTACAATGGCAAACGCCATGAAGCAAGAACTTCATGCAAGTAAAAACTGGATATGACTAGAAAATTTAAATATGACATAAAATTTAATTTTGTATATTCATTTCATTTGAAAACAAAGAGTAAGAACAAAAAAAATATAACTGGTTGATTTTTTTTTAAAGTAAAGTTCAAAGAACTATTAACTAGAAATTCAATCTGTGGTCATATCAAGAATAACACATAACACAAAAAGATATTTTGGAAACAAGAAATCATTTACCTTAATGATGTTTACAGAATGTTTTCAAAACTGTCATAAAAAAAAAAGGTAAGAAGAAAAAAAAGCTGTGACCATTTCCAAAAATAGCTACCAAAAAAAGTCCAAGCAATTTTTTTTCTTTCTCTTTTCTCCTCAGGAAAGATTATTTAGGGACACATTCTCCCAAGTCTCCAGCACCCAAGCATGGACACATGCCAATAACAGCAACACTGCTGATTCCCCTCAGTTCGAAATACACACGTATAACTTATGCGGTCAGATGAAAAAATTTCTCCAGAATCGCTCGCACGAGTTTATATGCCAGAAAAAGGAGAAAGAGAGCCTAAAAATAGTTTAGAATACTTTGCATAACTTTACAGCACATTTACATATGCAAGACCTTTTAGCCAAATTATTTTTAGTACAAAGGCAAACTTCGTTAGCACGTCGTACAAGAGACTACTGCGCAAACATGGAACTTTACGCGATAGGTACGTAGTGTTGGCACAGCCACAAGATTCTCCAGTTTATAATTATACGTTTGAGAACATGTAAACTACTGATAGTATAATTTAACTGTTAAATTTAAATCAATGAAATGTTTTTCAAAACATCCTGACTTACAAATAATATACACATGAAATAAGCGCAGAAAGACAATTCATATATTTGCTCGAAATAGTTAAAATTGCAGTTTTATTTATTAGAATAAAAACTAATTAAATTTTGTAATGACTTATTTTAATACAGATGAATTATATGAGTAAAAAAAAAGATTTTAAATAGTTGTAATTCTATTTTCTAAACCATCTTACATACAATAAAGCAAATATCATAACTAACAAATGTGACATTTGGTGAAAAAAAAAATATCTTATGACATTTATGTGAAAAATATAAATCAGGATATCAATTATTTTCATTATATTCACAAAATATTCCAAACAATGCATTAAATGCGTACCTATGCTTCTCATAAATATATATGTAAAAAATATTTAACACATTTAATAAAAACACATCAACTAAGAAAATTTTTACTAATTGCTTGCCAATCTCCTATCTATATTTATAAAAGGCAATGTTTGTGTGCGTATGTCTGCGATGTCCAGACGAATCTATCGCACTTACAGCCATGAAATTTGGCACACAGGTAGACATAATGGTGACTGAATGCACCTCGAAGCCGAAATTTTGAAATTTAGTCTAGAAATTTTTTTATTTAATGTTTTGTGTTGTTTTGGGTGATTTTTCGCATTAATTTCTCAATAGCATGGTTTCGGATAACTGTACAACAAAAATAGATACACCATCGGAAAGAGCACGCGATTTCCGTTCAAATGAAGTTAGTTTTGAATTTCTAACGTAATTTACTGAATTTTGAGAATTTTTTTAAAAATAGCCAGTTTTGGCATCGAAATGTTACTTTTACTTTTAAATTTGTTACATCCGACTTTCTAATAACACTATTATTTTCAATTTTTTTCAGCTTATAAGTAGAACGTTTCAGTCGGATTTAAAACAAGAACGGTTAAAATATCTTTTCCCGTTTATTTTTAATTAATTTTTTTCTGGGCGGTTGAGAATTATTTTTCTCGATCGAGTTCCTCTCACGGCACTTTTCCGGAACGTAGCTGGCAATTTTGATTGGCAGACGCGCAGGATACGTCATGACCTTCACCTGAATGAATTACTTCGATTATTATTTTCGGATTCAATTTTATATTTTGCTTGCCGTATAATAATCTTTTTCACATTCCAATTTTGTAATATTGTTTTGGATTAATGTACTCTGTACTGTAGCGCAAAAAAAATAAGCAGGAAAATCAAATAATGTGTATCTTTTGCTTTGATTTTGTTTTCAAAACTTTTTCATGTCATTGTGGGGTTTTTTTTCATTTTGTTAAAGTCTTGATTCCACGGGCAACGCCGTGCGCGTACTGCTAGTACTTACATATTTAAGACACTAAAAGAATCTTATACTATCGGAAAGAAACTTTGGATTGAGGCCTATCATTCTCATCCAATTTAATATAATACATTCATCACAATTTTTCCTTCTATATTTTTTTTATAACAATTTAACTAAAAATTATTTCTTGAGAATCAACTCTTAACTCTTAAAATATTATGAAGAATTTTTCCAGGGTATCCTTAAGGAAGATTTTACGTAGATAACTTTGATTGTCTGATACTTTCTTTGGATTTTAAAATATATGTACATATGTTAGTTATGATACTCATCAATGTATCTTTAGATTTCAACATCAGTCCGTTTTTTTTTAAATTAGGGTACAAAAAAAAATTTGGTCACTTTAGAAATTGAATGAAGAGTTACGATGAGCAGATGCAGATATAACAACTATGAAGAAGGTTTCAAGTTCTCAGTCCTGTGCGTAACAAGTTCCAAACAAAAAAAATATTGCCACTTAATGGTGATTTATATTAATATTTATGAACATCCACATTTCTGTGAACACAAGATATTACAACAAATTTCTTCCAATAATAATTTACACAATCAACAAAAATGTTTGAATGTGACTTTTCTAAAGATACAGAAGAATCAATAAAATAACTAAAAAGAAAATTACAAAGTTGCACACTTTTTCAATGAATATCAAATTTTTAAACACTACTCTTTTCTACTGCTACTAGCTGTTTAGATAATTCTAGAATAGCCAATAAAAGAGAAATTTAAAGAATCTACATAAAAAACATTCAAAAGTAGAATTGAATTTTTAAAAATTATGCAATGAACAGTAGTGGCTCCAAAAGCTGCAGAACTTACCCTCTATAATTATTTCAATAATGCATTTTTTTCTTACCACGTAATATTTCTCAAGTTTTTCATACTGAAATTCTGATGTTTTTTACAATTAAAGATCAGATCATTTGTTAATCACATTTTATAACCTCCATTTAGTTGCAAAAACCCACTTTCTCAAATTTTCAATTCAAATTCGAAAGAGTGCTTTGAGCTATTCCTCACTGCAAATCAGAATAGTTAGCATCTGAGCTCGAAATCACTTAGTGAATGAGGTGTGGCAGTATTTAAACAGGGAAAAATGATTTTACTGCATTTCCCAACTGATTCTTAATTTATAAGAAAATTAGAAACTGGACTCTTCTAATCCCCTTTTGGCATCTTTATTTTCTTCATTTTGTCTTCTTATAAGTTGTTTTCTTCTGCTTAATTTTTTAGCAATCCCACAAAGCAGACACTTCCTCATTATTACATATTATTTCAATTCTTTTCATTTCTCTTGTAGTATATCAATTATTCAGAGAAAGATCATAGATTTTTTAAAAAGGAAAATAATATTTTAGAGTACATTTTTAGACCAGTGCTCTTATGTTAACCGAGAAGAGAAACATTAAACAGACATTAAATCCTGCTCATTTAATACTGTTAAAATGAAGAAACTTGAACATTGGACATAGATTCTAAGAATTCTAGTTTTAATAGAAGTTTTTAAAAAATTTAAACAATCTTATGCAGCATTCTTATTTCTAAATTGAGCAACCACCACTGACAAGCAGATATACAGAAGTTCCAAGCATATTAGAACAACAAAATATACAAGTCTCAAATGAAAAATGTCACTTGTTAGCTGTTATGTGCTGATAGTAAAAGTATGTAAATTACAGACTTCTTTGTGTCAAATAGATAGTTATGAACAAAAGAAATAAGGAGATATTATAAGATTATATTTCACCAGACCTGAACTCAAAAAAGTACTAAGCAAAATCTTTAATTTATTAATAAAAAAAAACAGTAAAATTATGTCATATTGTTACCTAAATTTAATTGTAATAAAAATTTGTTAATTTACATCTATTTTCATTATACAAAATTACAAGGTTAATAAAACTCCATAAGTACAAAGATATATATAAAAAAATAGAAAATTCATACTGTTCTTGAGAGAGATTTTAAGATACCTAACTTCTAGAAATGAAGGCAAATTAAATAAATAAACTTAATCCTATGATCTTGGATACATAAAAATTTATTACAGCCTGCCTAAATACTAAATGTTTTTTATGAAATCCAAATAATGTAACTACACAGGATACAGTAATCAGTAATACATCAAATATAAAGACAAACTAAAGATAACTATATCCCAAATAGCCTTAGCCCAATGGGGAACTTTCGCATTTTTTAAAAACACGTGAAAGTCATCCGTATTTGTAGAAAAAATCATTCTAATTTCAAATATGCAAGTGAAATTTTACAGAAAAATTTATTTATTTAAATATTGAGAGCGAAAGATGCACTGAAATAGCAGGAATCATGATGCAATATTAAACGCACTATCATTGGTCGAGTAGATTCTGACGTCAAGGGTGCCTTCCTTCGCATACTTCTCTTTCGCTAGTTCTGTACTCTGCTTTGAATCAAGGCGTTTGTACCAGCTAACATTTTAAAAATGAAGTTTTTAGCTTAATGCCTTGAAAGAATGTGTATCTCTCTGAATGCAACAGATCTTCCAACAATCAGCACTCAAATGTGACACACTATTCTGTAGTATTTTTATGGCTCTCTTTGAAAGCATCGGAACAAAGCAAGTTACTCACTTTCTATCAGTAAAATCCTGATCGCTTATTTTATTACAAGGGAAGTAACACAAAAGTTTTGTCAGTACATACGTCTGTAATTATTCAGTTCTGACAAAGAAACTGGACTCAAAACGCCAGATCATAAATTATCTCATAAGTAAAGTTGTTTTGACCTTCCCTTGAATGCATTCAGTTACTGGAACAGGGCTCTATACTATACAGAAAAGGCTTTGCCTTAGAAAAAATGGATAGGTTTTCGAAACTATCAAGCAACAATAAATTGCAGAGGGGCCCTTAGGCATTCCGAGAAGACACTGCGATTTCTGTTGCACAAGAAAGAACGAAAAGACAAGAACCTGATTTTGCATGAAATATTAAATTCCGTATGCCTACAGAAAAAAAAATCCAGGAATTTATTTATTTCAGAAATTCCATTCAAAATAATTTCAGGTACAGCATTTTTTTAAAAACACACCTGTGCCTTTTAAAAATAAATTTTATTTTATATAGTTTTATTTTACTACGCTTTATTTTACTATATAAATTATTTCCTTTGTACAAGTATTAATTTTAAAATACTAGTTTATACTAATTAATATAAAATCTGGTAAAAATAACTTATATAAAGAAATACACTAAAAAATTAAAAGTGATAAAGCTGTAACCACTTTCATAAATTGCAAAAAAAAAGAAAAGATACGAACAAAGCATTTGTAAGTAGTAAGCCTTCTTTACTGCAAAGTAAGCTTTTTTTTCATTATGTTAGTTAATTTTTGAATTATATAAAAAAAAACTATATAAATTTATAATAATATTCAAACCAGACCAAATGTGACTGATCTAGGAATTTAAGTGCTGCCATCAACAAACTCGAGATGCACGATGAGATAAACTTATCCCACCTTTCCTCAACTATAATAATTGATGAGCAAACTAACTTTTTGAAGACTAATTTTGATTTTAATGCATTCACTGAATAAAAAGAATTTATTTTGCATCACAAGTTAATTCTGCGAATTATTTTGTTGAACTACAAATGAAAAAAACGAATTTTATTATAAAAAAAGTTGTGAATTTAAACTAATTTTTAAGATATTCTTGTTAATTTTCAATAGTACTGTTTATTTTTTTAAAAATATAAGAAACATTCGAATATCCATTGAAAACATTTATGCTATAAAATAACATGAGCAAGTTTTTTTTTAAAAAATATTCTTAAAGAAGGTGGGATCTTCTATATTTTTACCCATTGAGGCGCCATTGCCCCTCAACGGGTAAAAAAAATAAATTCCATGCAATCAAATGGAAAAAAACTAATAGACTTTAATTATTTGCTTTAAAATACCTTAATTTTTTTGCTGCTAACCTCACCTTATACTTCTTTTAAAAACAAAAAAGATATTGAATTCTGAATTTACTGTGCTTCATGATATACAATTTTAATAGGTATAATATAAATTAATAACTCGCATCGAAATGATCTCCACAGACATGACGAACGCTGCTTGCTGATAATTCCGGATTTAGCTTCGGATCTTTCTTCATCGCTTTACACCACTTTTTGCTAATAACATAATTTTTTGGCACACTGATAAATAATTTATCAGGTGCCGTTACAATTGTATTACGACATTTAGGAACAATACAAAACTTGTATCTTGCCAACATTATTTTATCTCATGCGATAGTCGGAAAATATAGAAAATAAGAGAATCTCTATAGAGGGCGAACAGGAAGGAAGCGTCTGTCTCCCCTGTCAGGCAACTGTGACGTCAGACCCGTTTCGTGCCAAAATATACAGTTTTTCCCACGAATTCTGAGAGGCAAACTTTGATTGCAAATTTTTGAGAAAAAAAAAACTGTCTAGAATTTTTTTTTAATGTTATTGTTCGTTTCAAAGCATTTTAAATTGATTTAAAAAATAAAAAAAAAATGCTGAAGTTCCCCATTATCCATAGTCCTAAATATGTAATTTTAATATCAAAAATAGTAAAAGAGATTCATTACATAATAAATCTAACTGAAAAGTCTTTCTTTAAGTAAAGATAATTCAATTTGCTGTTTACATCCAAAAGTCAAAACTGATTTACTGTAATTATAAAAATGTATAATATATTGTGATTTCAAATTTTATTCTTTAATATATAAGCAATAAAATTCTTTTGAGGTCCATATGAAAGTAAACAGACTAGTAAAAAGAACTGAACAGCACTTAAATTTCTTACAGACAAATAATATTCTGATAATATAACAAATTCTTACACACCATCTCTTTTACTTAAAGAATTAGCCCTGTATTTTACACAGAAACTGTTCAGTAATAAAAAACTGCTGATTATTCACTTACTAAAAATTAACCACATATTCAGCATTAAGAAAATAAAAATGTACAATTCAAAATTCTTGAATTCCCAATGCCGAAATCTCAGCACATCAATTAAGTCAATTTCATCTTTGTCGTCAATTAAGAATTAAGTTGTTTATAAACTACAGAAATTTTTTCCAACAGTTAAAATTTACGCACAAAATAAATCTATACTGAGACCTTTTTAATGAATAATAATAACTAAAAATATATAGAATGGAATATTTCCCGAAATTAAAACTACATGTTTTACAAACGTCATGAAACAACAGAGGTTTCTTTTTTTTTTTAAATATAATGGTGTTCTTCCAAAATGTAAAATTAAATAACAGACAGTATTAGTATATATACTTTTTCACAGTTTTATCAGCATTCAGCATAGAAAAGCAGATCATAGTAAATATACAAAAACTAATAAATCTCAAAATTCCATTAAATTTATACATCAAAAATCAACTTCAAATTTTCAAATTACTGAATCTAATGTAAAATTAACCAATCAAAAACTTGAGCTTATAATAATGAATAATAATACAGAAAACAAGAAATGAAATTTACAGTACAATAAATACAAAAACAATTTTAAAAAGATAATATTTATATATACTTATTACCTTTACAATTAAAACAGAAAATTATGGATTTTATCCCGATAAAAATGCAAAAGATAACCAATTCTAAAATAATTTACATCATTTTTGTTTCTTTTATCAATTCTCGTGATACAAGTTTCAAATTCCCAAATTTGGTAATCAATTGCGCATGTCTATTATAACAAATTTCAAAAATAAACATTTCGATTTGGCTGAATTTTAAACTAACATTTTTCAGACATGTTTATCCATGAAATTGAAAATTTTAGAAAGATAGAATAAAAAAGGATAGAAATGCAATTTTGCACACAATATCAATTAGATGAGTAGCAGCAAGGAACATATTCAAAAAAATTTTTAATTAGCAAACAAACTTGTATTTTTGAATGTAAATACGGATACATTTAAATTCAGTTTAAGCTTAATAGAGACAAAAGTTGCATAAGTATTAGAATTACATAACATGATCAATATAAAATTAACATACAGAATTACATAATATGATTAATAAAAATAATAAAATAACAATTAAAACCTTTATTTACAGTACCAAAATACACATAGGTAATAAAAGTAAAAATAAAATGTAAAGCAATAAACATTTTAAGTCATGTACAATAGTAGTAAACAATCCTCTCCATTAATATGACAAGTAGAATATATGTAAACAAAAAATTTGGTGATGAAAATTTTATGAAGAACAAAAGTATAAAACGTGAACTATAAATTAAACTACAAGATTATTTTCTAATTTTTTTCTACAGCTTAATGAATTCCTAAAATAAATTGATTCAAAAATTGGAAAGAGTGGATAAAAATTGAGGGCACAACACAACTAACATTATATTATGTTAACGGCTGAATCTCAAATTTCCAACAGTTTATTAATCAAACAAACTATATTTCTTTACAAAAATTAAGTAATAATTATAAACGTCTCTCAGAATCATAAAAATTGTTCACAATTTATGTCATTGTAAGCCTAAGGTGCAAGTTTAAACTAAATACATAACATTACAGAAAAAAAACAAACCGAAACCACAAATTGCAAGTTATTAATCAACAATCATTGTGTTTTTGTCACTCACCGTATTACTGTTTCCATTTTTTTCTCTAAAAACTGTTTATAGTTGGTTTGGTACGTTTAATCCATACTATTTCAAAAACACACAGAGCGCGTAAAATTAAAACATTTCACCACAGAAAAAACAACAAATCAAAATCTTAAAAATCACTGAATCAAGCGTTCTAAGCATTGTAAATGAAAAATATCATCACATTTAGTGAAAATAAATGAGTTATGGTCGTGAAAAATAGCTTCACAGTTACCGTAGCTAATTTTTGTTTACTGTAATATAATAACTCATAATAAATATGGCTGAACAGCAGACAACTGTAGAGCTTTTACGCGTATGCATAGTTTCACTTCACTTCAATAAGCAAATGTCACAGATAATTAACTGCTATCACTTTATTGAAACAATGGCAATTTAAAATTATTTATTATTGCAGTTCAAACAAGCACGCAGTTGGATTAAAATAATTATCCGAAGTAATTTTTGATACATATTTAAAATGAAAACAAAAGAAAATTTTATAAAATGTATTTCATATCAAGTTGCAACAAAATCTGGAATTAAATAATATTGATTTTCAAAATCAATCTAAAAAAGTCTATCGATTTATTCGAAGATTAAATATAGAGAAAATGGAAACGACTGAAAATATTTTCACAGTATTTTTCAATGTGTTTATTCCACTAAATAAATATACGTTAAAATAATCGTAAGAACTACTAATAACAATTTCATATCTAATCTTCAGGAAAGACTCTAGGACTGAGGTGTCTGAAAAGAGTACGAACTGTATGACGTGATAATAACATCATTTATTTTATTTATTGTACAGAGTTGTAACTTTTGCTACAAACACAAGCTGCTTGGCATCGGTACTAATAACATCATAGTGATTAGTAAAATTCTAATCTCATCTAGGATTTTATATCCAAGTCTTGAGTTTGCTTGTACACCGCGCATATAAGTCATGATTTCGACATTTTGATACTGTTTTGAGAATTCCGTCAAAAATACGGTCACCGATTCATCATCACTTTAAATTACAAAAGTGAAATATTAAAGTTTACTTTTAAATTAAAATAAAATATGTCGAAAAGGTTTATATCCACAGGCGATAACGGCCCTTTGTGCTAAAAATCTCTATACTCGTCGTTCATCGACGTTCTTATCATCAGCAAGGTTTATATCCACCGTTCATTTCGTATGCTCGATGTATACTAGACGAAGCAAGTCACGCTTACATCGTCTAATTGATTCTATAGATTCTTTTCTTTTTTCCGTTTGGTTTTTACTGTAGTCACCGGAAAGATTCACAGAATAAAGCTGCCGTGTTTATATTGAATGTTGCAAACATTTATATGCAACTTTTGTGTTTAAGAAAAATGTTGACTACCTTTGTTGCAAACAAGATATTTGCGTTTTTGAAACTTTTGTTGTCAACACAAAGTGATGAGCTCTCTTCTCACTTCATTCGTCAAGATGTCGAGTGTGGAGGATATGCTTGCAGCAGCAGCTTGCGTAATTTCTTCGAAACTGGTTCTCTGGAGGAATGCGCCAAATGAAAAACGAAAAATTTTGGATTTCCAAACTTTTCCACCACAACAGTCCAATTCTCATCGGATATTCGCATTGACGACGGGTTTTGGTGAGATACATATTTTTCAAATGGTTTGGAGCACTCATTTCGTGAATGTCCCGCTCAAGACTGTTCATTACATCCATTGAAGACAAACAGACCCCTATAGCTGAACAGTCATGGGAAGGCTATTTAGAGACCTTCGCTAAAGACGATTCCAATTTTAAGCCGATCTATTTAGGTGGGTCATTCACGGTAGGACCGCGCCAGCAGCAAACCCATCACCTATGGGCACTCCGATTGCCCTGGAATACTGCTTCTACTAACCCGCCCCCGCCCTAATTTCCCCAGACTGACTCCCACCCACACTCTCCCTGCCCTATGGGTGGTTTTCGCTTTTGTGAGAGATGCACGCTCCCCTTCTCGAGGATCGTATTTCAGTTTTATGACTGAATGCTCCAAATGGAAAACGAACAAGATTGGATTTCCAAACATTCCCCCGGTCTACACCAATTCTCACCGGACGTTCGCATTGACGAAGGGTTTTGAAACGATGTGCGCCAAATGGAAAGGAATGGCGTGATCTTGAATGTCCCGCTTATAGGTGCGGCATGAAATTTTGGAGATAAAGACGTTCTCGACATCTGATAGCGGTTCAAAATTACGAAGTCCGTCACAAATATCTATTTTTAATTGAATTCTCTTTTATTTGTCCTTAACTATTTCAAATTTGCGGTCGGGGCAAAAATTTTCTTACGATAATGGAATCTCAAATGACCATTAGTGTAGAAACGGGGGGGGGGGGGGGCAAGAAGGCTATAGATGCCCCGGGCTTCAATCTTAGGGTCGCCGTGGAGACAAAATATTGGAGTGTTTAAATCAATTCTTTAAATAAAATATGACGAGGAGTGCGAAATAGAGTTGGGTGATACTGTATCAACTTGATATTTTATCTCAGATACGCAAAAGTATCAGGTACACGAAAATGATACAGACTAAAAGTATCAGGTACTTGGTGTCACTTCTCGGACTCGATTGATACCGACTGGTAATCGCTTCGACCTCGTTCGTTTTCGGTCGGGTGATACTGTATGAACTTGATACAAAATATCAAATTGAAACAGTTCCTCGTTGGGAATGCTTCGCGTTTTCGGTAGAGCTAATGATGATAATGTGCATATGGCCTTGATTTTGAAGTCCTAGACAGGTGGAGGGAAGAGGAAAGGAAAAGATTTGTTGTTATAGTCAGAGTATATTAACAGGCGAGAATTCCTAAGCAGTGTCATCCAGCTCTATTATTTCTGCCTTGGCGACGCTATTAGGGCGCGTCATGTTTTTTTAAAACTACATACATTATTTCTTACTATTACCTGGAATAAAATAATTTCCAAATCATTTTTTGCCTTTCCTTGCATTGTTTTTTTAAGTATACCAGATTGATGGGACTTACTATGAATAAATAAATATATTTTGCTTTTAATTTTTTTTATTTGAAGCAAATAAGTAACTCAAACAACAAAATTATTGTTAGCAAAATGAATTGAACATAAAAATTACGCTTTGAAAATAAATATTTCCAGAATATAACGATTTTAAAAAATCTACTTAAAAAAGAAATATTTATATTTTTTAAATCTAAATATAAATATACGATGAAATACTTAAAAACAAACGTGATGAAAGTTACACTCTTGTTATCATAATTTTATGTTTTATGAAAGTCCTTACTTTTAAAAACGTTTTAAAAAATAAAATACAAAATTAACTACCAAATCTATAGATAACGAGCAATTTGGATAGAGATAGAAATGCCAGTCTGTAAAGCTAATATCCATTAGTATATAGAATTTTAATTCCCTCAATTTAAAATAAAGAACGCAAAATTTCTTTTATATTAAGAAAGTAGGTATATTAACAAAACTATTACTTGGAGAACATACGGGAACAACTAACGAAAAATTAAAGAGAGATACAAAAAAAAAGAAAAATTCAATACTTATAGTTTTAAAAAACTTTTTTTTTACTTTATCAGAGGATCGTCGGTCATTGCAATTTGCAACAGTTGGAGGCTCATTAGCCTTAGGAGGTATGGCATACGAAGATACATCCATGTGTGCATTGTAAAACAGTTGGATGCTTTCTTTGCGAATGTTTTTTTTAAAGTTTATTGATGATGACATGTGAAAAGGCTGCGGTGGCTAGAGGTAAGGTCTCGGCTTTGGCACCAGAGTGTTCCAGGTTCGAAACCCGATTAAACTGAAGATCCGCCGTGTATTTGGCCTGTTGCACGTAAAATCATACGTAGGGGGCCAAACGTCCTAGCGTTGGTGTGGTGCGGAAGTGTGGAAAGGGGGCGCTAGCTCCGGTGTCGTCCTCGTCATCTGACCGAGGGTCAAAATTACGAGGTGCGTTCCAAAATAGCCTTCGTGTTGTTTTAAAACGGGACGTTAATATAACTAAACTGTGATGATTTGTAAATAAAATTATTGAGGAAAATATTACATACAAGACGTTTAAAGTTAAAAAGTTTCACAAGACGGATTTCTTCCTTGTTTCCATTTTTTAAATGTACCAAATAACAATAATAATAATTCCAAAAAATATACCAAAGCACACGAATTTGGGCAACCCCTCCTAAATACTATATTTAGGAGGGGTTGATTAGGGATAGGAAAAACCTACCGGTTGAAACCGAAAACCGATTTCTTTTCCTTTTTTTTTGCTTCGATTAGCCATTTTTTCGGTAATTTTTGTCTCCGTTATAACAGGCTTAAAAAAAACTCAAAACCCCGGCCAAATTAGTTTTGGAAATGAAGTAAATTAAAGAAATCAGGTCACTACTATTCAGTGGGTGGTGGTTTTTGAGAAAAAATCTGAATAAGTATTTTTACAATTAAAATAAATTTATTTAATGTAGTTAAATAACATATTAGCTATACTGTATTAAATAGTGATGGCGATACATCGGCCATAGGCATGGTTTCGTTTTCATGGTGATCGTTGAAATGTAATACTTTTGGTTCAATAGGTAAAAGTATTACACACCTCCTACATGCTGAAGTTTATTTGAGTTGATTGACCTATAGCCTCCCGAGTTCTGTAACCTACCACAGGTTATTTGAGTAAAACTGTCATTTCCATTAAATTGCTGAAGTTGCAGACTATCCCTCCATTAAAAATGAACCAAGAATTATTTCTGGTGCAGTCATTTAATAGGTGTCTAAAATATCGGATATTTAAATCCTTTCGATTAGGCCACTAAGGAAATTTTGGGTGGCCTGTATATTACTGGAAGCTTCGTCATCCCCTTTATTGTAAATAACCGAAAGAGCGATAAAAAAAATCTCAACCCTAAACATTGGTCCAGCTTAATTCGGAGGTGAAATAACACAAAACCGGGTGTTTTGAAATAACCGCCATCTCTAACACGAATCGTTGCTAACATCTGAAATAAAGAAATTAGATTGATCGGGTTCTGAATAAAATAAAAGGACACGGTTCGGAGTGAGTTTTTGAGTGAAACTGGAGCTTACCTCCATAACAAAAGACATACTTTCATTTTCAGCCACTACCAAATGCAACGGTATATCAATCCGACATATCAATCCTAGCCCAGGAATAATCGCCTTTCTAATTACTAACTCTATCAATAAATCCTTTCCTCTCTCTTCCCCCCCGTCTAATAGCTGTCAAAACAGAAGACATCTGGACATCATCAGCAATACCTCTCCCGAAGACGCGAATCCATTGCAACTTGGAAACAAACTCGTATCAGTACCCGATTGCCGACTACAAAGTTCCGTTTCAAAGGGGAATGGATCGGTTACCTGCCGTATCAGATACAAAAGTATCAAGTAAATGTATCGGGTACAAACGAGTATCAGTATCAAAACGTCTCCGATGCGGCAAAACCGTGTATCAACCCAACCCTAGTGCGAAATAATATTACCATGCCTCACGCTCCATTCATCTTTGTTAAGTCACTGAGGGACGGGAAACATCATTTTATACCGCGATTCTACTTACCTTCGCTATGGCTCCACTGGGGGCAATACAAATATGTGTATATGAGAAGCCGCCGGATAAGTAAGCGGGTTCTCGCTCTTGGTGGGAACAGTAATGGGGGGGATTGAATCTTTCCTCCAGTGATAGTACGTACCTCCTTCGGGAGGGGTCAGTGATGGATACTAGGACTTCAGCCTCAGTACTCGAGCTATTGCAGCAGCCCGGGATGCTTCTGCATGGCAGTGTGATTCACTTTATGATTACCCTCGCTATGGATGCTGACCAGACTGTAGATACAGAGGTAGCGTATTATAAATTCCAGTGCAAGTATTTTCTGCTTGCAGTGGCGTAGTGACTAGGAGGCAAGGGGCGTCAGTGTCAGACTACTATGTTTAAGCTGCATGTGATGGGGGGCGAAAAAATAATATTATGTCACGGGCGCCACTGCTAATGACGAAAACATTTAAGGAGCTCTGCTGAATTAGACTGTAGTTGAATGACTATAAATACGATTCAAGTCATTGAGGCTCTTTATGTCATGACAATTACTTGAAAGTCCGAGCCCCATGTATGGAACCATTTCAGGTTAAAAGAAAAAAGGTAATTCAATTGAAAAGGTAAAAGAATATTTTGTTTCATAAGACACATATACATTCATCCTACCGACTTTAATGAACATCAAGTTTTCCAACTTTAGAACAAATTATATTACTCATATAATCAACCATAAATTTCTTAATTTCATTCTCTAATCCAATTTTTTGAAACAATTACTGTGTCAATGAAATAACTGAGGTTTATATTTCGACTCATCTATAAAAGAATCACCCATAATATAGCAGGTTTATTTGAATATTATTTGGCCATTTTCGAATTTTGCTTTCTGTAGCTTCGGCTAACAAAGAGCTTCGTCTTTTTTTTGACACATTCGTAATATATAGACTGGATCTATTTGGCACAAAATTTTGTCCTCCATTTTTAATAAAATTAAGCATTTAATTAAAATATTTTTCAGATTTTGTTTTGTTGGTCACACTGAATTCAGTTTATAGTGGCAACTAGCATTTCTGGCTTACTATTAAAATCTATTATCAGATTTTTCTAAGGACATTGTACTAATTTACAAATATGATACTTGTGCTGAACAAGTGGTATCTCTTTTATGACAATGTCTGCGAATTTTTGCGGTGAAAATACATCGCAACCTTGCTGGATAGTTTAATTCCCACACTGCTTGATAAATTCCAAATTTATTGAAATTGAAAATTCATTAGCTACTTAATTTTTTTTACTGAATTAAACCTGTAGTGGCTGAATTAAAGCTCACGCAGCATTTAACATTTGTTTGTGAATATCTTTTCGTTTTATTTATGACATTTATTTTTTATCATATTTACTTTTGTTCATCATATTATATTTTTTTGTGGCAACAGTAGAAAAATGCAGTTCTTTCAATTTTGTTGACATTTCCACTGTAGATAGATTTTTCTCGTAAAGAAATGAATAAAACGTTTAAATGGAGTATTCACATTTTTATTATTTGATATGTCAAACAAGTTAATGTTGCTTCTTTCATGTTTAAATAAATAGAAGCCAACAAACCCTAAAGATTCTAAATACAGTAAAACTTGTGTATAACGATACTGTCTATAACGATAAACCTGCCTATAACGATATTTTCTTCGTTTCCGGGGGGATTCCTGTTTACTCAATGTACAGGATGACTATAATTAAAGTTCAAGTTTCAAAAAGCTGTAAGAAAAACCACACTGATCAGAATGACCTGAAATTTGATCTGAATATACTCGATGAAGGGGGGAAAAGTATGGAAGAAGAAAAAAAAATAGTTCAAGATTTTAGCAATAGATGGCGCTTTACACTTCAGAATATGCAAAATATGAAAAGATGGAACATTTTTGGGACAGATGAAGTTCATTTTCCACATCCACGATATGTCAATACTCAGAATTGCAGAATATGGGCAACGGGTAATCCGTTCGGACTTCAACCAGTTCTCTTCATTCTGAAGAGTAACTGTGCGGGTTTAAGCATCGTTTATCGTCGGGCCATTCTTTTTCGAAGAGATAGGTCCTGCGGGTCCTGTTACCTGCACCGTCAATAGTGTGCGCTATGAACAGTGGCGGACTGGCGAGGTTGCCAGCTTGCCCGATGGCAAGTGGGCCCCCTTAAACAGAAGACAATTTGGGCCCCCAGGAAATGTGGGAGAGAAAAAAAGAAGAACTCTTTCTCTATAGTAAGCTTTTCTAAAGCAAATAAATAAAATAGCCCTGTACCCAAGGTCCGTGTTTCTTATATAATATTTAACTTACGGAATTTAAAATCAAATAACTTTAAACATAGTTTCGTTATTTTAAACGTAGAAAATTAAAGGTTGTTAAAAGGGATTTATTTTAAAAAAGCGGAAAAATGAAATATATAATAAAAAATTAAATTAAATAAATAATTATTATATAAATATTATAGATTTAAATTAATATAATTAAATATAAAAAATTAAATATATATAATTTAATATATATATATGAATTAATGTTACGATTATAGATATGTGTGGGCCCTCACTGACTCCTGGCAACCACTATTTTCAGACCCAGTCCGCCACTGGCTATGAATCGCTTTTGCGTAATCATGTCATTTCAGCACTTCAATAGCGAGCATGTGCCAGTAGTACGATTTTCATGCAAGACGGCGCTCCTCCACACAGTCAACATGCATTTCGGAAATTATAGAATTATCAGCCGTCATTTTCCAACAAACTGGCCGCCAAGATCACCTGATCTTAATCCTTGTCACATAACCATCTGAAACATGTTGTGTTCAGTGGTCCGGTTGCAATTTTAGCTGAACTGAAGACACGCATTGCGCAACACAGTCACAACATCAGCACAGATACACTCCGATCTGCTGTGGAACATGCTATTTCTCGTTTCGAACTTGTGGCAGAAAACGGTGGACAGTATATTGAACATTTCTTGAGCCAGTCGTGGTGGATTGGCTTTCAATTGGCACAATTAAAAGTGCCACAAATATCGAATGACTTGGAAGTCATTGTTTTATTCATCGATTTTTTTCAGTAAAAAACCATTACAGTCATTCACATTGAACAATACAATGGGTTTAAACTGCAATCCACACAGTGGCCGTCGCACCAATGTCACTGGTACCTTGTCATCCTTGTATATTTTATGACGTGTAAAGCGCCATCTATTGCTAACATTTTAAACTATTTTTTCTTCTGTCATACTTCCAACCCCACCCCCTTTTTTTGAGTATACTAAGGTCAAATATCGGGTGATTCGGACCAGTGGTTCTTTTTTAACAGCTTTTTGAAAATTGAACTTTAATTATAATCACCCTATATTTTCAACCTGCCTACAGCGATAATCACTGTTTAGATGCACCTGTCTATAACGATAATTTTACCTCTATAGAGTCACTTAACACGTCCAATTTGTGTCGGACAAATCATTAGCAGCAAAACGCAGGAGAAATCGATTAGCAGCTGGAAGTGCAGTGACAGTATCAATTAGACATTGTGCATGCACCTACCGCAGACAAAGAGCGTTGCTAATGTTCGACACATCTACAATTTGAGAGGAAAGAGCTAAGAAAAGGTGTCAGACAAGCCATTAGCAATACTCTTGCTATGCGGTAAGTACATGTGCAGTGTCTAGCTGTTATCACTGCATTTCAAGTCGTTTCTCGGGTATTTTGCCTTTAGAGATTTGTCCGACACAGCTGCAGCGATCCTTAGAAAATTGGTATGATACAATACCGATTTTTTCCCCTTGAAAAACGACACCACATGGTCTAGAATGTGAATAGCAGCAGAATGGGAAAAGGGGCTAGAAACCAGATCCTGTTGTAACGGGGGGACCGGGGGAGGATGGGCTAGCGATTGTAATGTTCGTTGCTTCTATTTTCATGTGTTATTAAACTTGCACATTAGCTGAACTCCGTAGATGGGCTCAAGCATATGTGTATGCAAGTATCAGTTCGCTTCAACAAGTAAGTAAACAAAATTAACAGATTATTTTCAATAATATTATTATAAAAAAATTATGCTTACATTTCCCTTCTATATATACTTTTGTTATTAAATTTTTTATTAAAATTCTCTCTTTGAAGTTCTTAAAAAAGTGTCTAAATAATTTAAAGTTTATAAAGTACCATTTTATATCAGCGAGAATCAATAAACGTAATGAAATTAGTTATTATATTAGTAAATGCAAATGCACATAAATATTGGATGCGAAAATGTTCAGCTGTCTATAACGATAACCGGTCAATAACAATATTTATTCTAGATCCATACAATATCGTTATAGACAGATTTTACTATAAATGGTTTGATTACAAATTCGGACTCAGGATAGATTTTTATGACATCAAAATGAAGTTAAATTTAGCATATGGACATACTTTCTTTTTTTGAGTTCCAAATTTTGGTTAACTCTGAGTTTCTTTATAATTTTCAGCATAAAAATGCTTTGCATAGTTAATTCCATCATACTACCAAATAATTTACCACAGGGTAAACTGCTTTGGAAATCACACAGTTTTTAAAAAATTTATATCAAAGGCGAATCCAGGGGGTTGCTATGGGGCTGTAGCCACCCCCGAGCTAAACCAGAATTCTTGATTTTATTTAAAATCACTACAACTGTCTGTACTTAATCTCCTTTAATAATAATAATAATAAAGTGACAACATTGCTTTCTGGTTTGACAAGCTCGAAAATTTTCTCACTTTTGTAGTCATTCCACTCGTATTTGTAGCGTTGGCGCTGTCGAAAATATTTTTTAACTAGATATTTCATTGCGTTTTTTATTAAATTATCGAAATTATTGTAGTGTTCTTTATGATTCTTATTGTCAGGTGAGTAAAGTGCATAAAGTTACAGTGTTTTGATTTACATAAGGCATGAGGTTCGACATACGTCATGACGATACAAAATTTTTATAACCCAGATCCAAATCCTGGATTCACCACTGATTTATATCATCTTACGAAGAAGTTTTTTTTTAGCTACTATATATATATAAATGTTTTTTTATACCATACACTTTTGCATTTTCTTAAAATAAATATTGATGATATAATGATTTGTATTTGTATAAATATAATGATTTGTTTCTCTACTTTTCTTTTTAGTCAGCATTACTGCATAAAAATAATTCAAATGAAAGGAGTAGCTAAAAGGAATTAAAATATAAAAAAGAGAAATTCTAACCAAAATATTATTAGATTTCTTAAATGAGCTGATATAAAATTCAGAGTGATTGATTAATTTGAAGAGATTTTGGTCTTAATTAATTATGCAGTGGAACTCACATCAGTTCGAAGCTGATTTGAAAGTTTTCAATTCGAATTTTTGTCCAATTCCTATTGAATTTCCCACTTATTCGCAATGAACGTTTGGACGACTGAGGATACGACCATCGCCATACGTTGATTTACAACAGCTACTAGACGAGACCTATGATGCTCCAAGGCACTTCATCTTACATGAAGATGAAATGCCTTGGCGCATCACTACTAGTTACTACACTACTTATTACTAGCTACTACACTACAGTCTGTTAAGAGATTCAAAGACCACTTTAATTTTGGAAATTATGAAATAAATAAAGGTTCTAATTATAGTTTAAACACATGAAATATGATATTACAACATATTTATTATAATTAAATTTCAATAGTTTGTTATTTACAATAATTTGAATAATGAAATAAATGAATAATTTAACAAAAATATTAGAAATAAATGAAACATGCATTGTTAACAAATTATAAGACCACTTGTCTAAAAGCGCTCCCAAAAAAGTATGAAAATTAATATAATATTGGTCCTCCATATTTCCTAATAACCTCAAACACTGTTTATCTTGATTGGCGCAGTTTAGCCAGGATTGGCTCTTGCGCCATTAAATCTCCATCAACCAACCAAACACTGTTTATCATTGAAACGGACCAGGTGTTTAAGTTCAATTTCAGATATATTGTGTCATTCTTTTATAAAGGCTACTTTTCCAGTTCGTTGGCAGATGAAAACTGTTTATTATTAGAATAAACTTTGCGACATAATATTCCCCAAAGATTTTCCATGGAGTTCAAGTCTGGACTTCCACTTGGACAAGGCAAAATATTAACTTTTTCTTTTTAAAACCATTCCTGGGTGGGTTTAGATGTTTGGCAAAAAGCATTGTTCTGCTGAAACATCAAGTCTACACCACTTAATAATGGTCCAAACGGTATCAAATGATCATATAGCACTGCTTGATATTGTGCAGAGCCCATACGTCCCGAAATTCGCTGTATTTCGTACAATTCATCTGGAATCTTTTTTTGGCACGTTTACGGCTGTAGTATCTTTCTAATGATCGCTGAAAAGCAATCAATGCACGATCGGATAGAACACACAATTTTCGTTCTAATGAAGTTTGTTTTAAGCTTCAAACTTAATTTACTGAATTTTGAGAAATTTTTAAAAAATAGTCAGTTTTGCCATCGAACTTTTATTTTTGTTTTTAAATTTGCTGCATCCGACGTTCTAACAACACTATTATTTTCAATTTTTTTCAGCTTATAACTGGAACGGTTCTGTCAGAATTAAAACAAGAAGGGTTAAAATAACTTTTTCCGTTTTTTTTAAAATTAATTTTTTTCCTGGTCAGTTGAAAGATATTTTTCTCTAGCGACCGTATTCCCGAGGAAGTTTTTCCGGAGCCTTCCTAACATGCATTGTTTCAATTTCATTGACTGACGATGCAGAGCGCAGGATACCTCATAACCTTCAACTGAATGACTTCGATTATTATTTTCGGCAGTGTCTTAACGTGTCTCGCATATTTTACTTGCTGTGTAATAATCATTTTCATGTTGCAATTTTTTAATATTGTTTCGGATTAACGCACTCTGCATTGTTTTTCTACAGTTGAAATGTCATAATCGCGAAGAAAAATAAGACGGAAAATCAATAATGTGTATCTTTTGTTTTGTTTTCAGAACTTTTTCATGTCATTGTGGGCATTTTTTTTATTTTCGCGTATACGAAGTATACAAAGAGAAATTATTGTAATCGACAAAAAAATTCGAACTCGAGATTTTGACTAATCTCCACGTTTTAGACCTCCCTGAGTCCGAAAAACACAATTTTGGAATTATGTCTGTGTGTCTGTGAACACGATAACTCGAAAACTATTATAGATACAGGGATGAAATTTGGTATGTGGTCTTTAAACATAATTTGTAGGTTTCTACCAAATTTTGGACAAAATCCGTCAACGGGAAGTCTGTCTGTCTGTATGTCCGAAGTCATGCGAACACTATAACTCAAAAACTTTGGATAGCTATATGGATAAAATTTGGTACAAAGTTTTATCGTCATGAATGTAGGTCCGTATAAAATTTTGGGCCAAGTCCGTCAAGTGGTTGACTTTGCATATTTGATTTCTTCGCCATTGTACGAAGCAAAAGAAAGGCACGCGTTTTTACTGCTGTTCCCGTAATACGTTCTGTTTTGGCTCACTGCCAAATTCTTCTCGAATAAAAGTGAATTAATTATGGAGTGTTTCTTTTAATTTTTTTTTCACGTCGAAACATTTTCTCAATAAGAGTAGCATATTTGATTTGCGGTTAGTTTTATTTTGTATATTTCGTAATGCATTTTTTTTCTGAGTGGATTTTGCATTATTTTTACTCTGACAGAACGAAAGTAGTTGTTAAAAGTAAAGTTATAAAGTATCAAACCAATATTAGTGTCAATTGATTCATCAGTTCTGTTCTTCATGCTTTTTTAATTTCTTAATTACTCTGCCAATGTGCATGATATTTTCAACTACCATTATCGATAGTAAATTTGTAACAATCAGATGGGAGATATTGCTGGCAAGCTAAAAGGCTGCTTAGATGTGTCAAATCTTTTAGTAACTTACATTAGATAATTGAAATTTGGTATGTGGTCTTCTAATTTATACACGCGGTGGGAGGGGAAACAGCACCTTTTTGGGGAAGTATACGAGAAAGTTTAGGGGAGGCCACTCCCGCTGGTTTCATTTTGTTCAAGTCCTGATTCCACGGGCAACGCCGTGCGCGTACTGCTAGTCGTAGATAACACAATCAAAACTTTCACATTTGCATTTCAGGTAATGCTTTCACTAACTACTAACACATGTGTTTTATAATGATTTTGATGTGATGCTTAATATGCTGATTTTCTCAGGTGGTCTTATAATTTCTTAGACACCTTATTAAATTTTAGAAAAATGAGTAGATTTTAATAAAATTTAAGTTAATTTTTAAAGTTGGATTTAGAACAGAAAGTGTTTCACGATAACTTTTAAATACGTAGGTCAGTCATAAAGTGAGTTGCACTCCTTCGTAAAAATTTTCGGTGAAAGGCTATTTTGATGAAACTTTGTGGTAACACTTCAGACATTTATCTGTATCGTGTGATGCAGCGGCAATTTTAGTTTGTCTGGTAATCAGAATTTCTCGGCAGTTGCATGAAGTGTATGGTGAAAATGCAATGTCACGTCAAGCTATTGCAGAGTGGTGCAACATGTTTGAGAATAGACGTACATGTATTGATGACGCTGAGCGCGAGGAAGACCATCAACTGTGACAAATTCGCGTGAATGAAAGCGTTCTTGCAAACAGACGCGCGGCAGTCGACGAAATCCCAAATAAACTGGATATTTCATATGGAAGTGCATAAGATTACTGTCAAGCATCTTGAATTCAGTAAAGTTTGTGCTTGACCCAATGTATTGGTTATTGGACGTTGGAAGGAAATTCTTTGCAGGGGACATAGAAAAACGTATGCCAAGCCTCGGCAAGTGTTGAAATAAAGAAAATGATTACATCGGAAAGTAGCTTTTGTGCGGTACTTTAGTGTGCATATAACATTATTGTAAAATTTCTTCCCTATTTTGTTTTCTCGAGCAGGGCAACTAACTTTTTGACTACCCTCGTACATAGCTGAAAATTTGCATATTACGTCTTCTTCTTCAGAAATGCATCAATTTGTTAGTGGTCTTATAATTTCTTAATGCACTGTATGGAGAGCGTGGCTCTCTAGCAAGGATGGAATGATGCGATCTCGTCAACATTCGCTTGCTGCAGAAAACTGTTGGAAATGTACCGTTGTGGTCAGTGGCGGTTTCTAGAACAGGTGCTGGAGGTGCTCACCTCGAGACCCTGAGGGGCCTCAAATTCAAAACGAAACGAAAATTATAACTGCAGTGACATCAGGCATGCAAAACAGAGTGCAGAACTAAAGTGTGCATTTAAAAAAACAGAAAAAATATAAATCACATTTTAACTTCACAATAAATTTTGTACTTTTTCTACCGATATTCCCAAAAGTTATAAATATATTTGATTTAATTTAATTTTATGGTATAAGAATGGTGCGATAAAGTTGCGAGCATTTCGGAAAAATAGCTCAAATTTTTTTTAAAAAAATTGCAAACCTTATTGTATCCATAAATATTATATAAATTAAATGTTTTTACAGTGGATATATTTTCAGTATTTCTTGCATATAATCTGTTTCAATTAAAACCATTACGTTAGTTTATAGAGTAGAATGGGGTAAAACCGGTTACCTTGATTTTGGCGCTACTAATTCTCCTTTCTAGTGGACAAATTCTGAATTATACTCCACTAGTGAAGAAAAAGAATAGTCATAGTTGCCATGTTGTTGTTGAATTTACTTCGTCTGTGAAGGTTTATTTGTTTTAAGGCGTCAACTCTCCAATGTTAGTTGGTTTTTAAACTATCCTTACTTATTAATCATGCAATTATACCCCATGCTACAAGCAAGAAAACTGAAATAAATGATAAAAGAAAGGGAAAAACTCATTTTAACATCCTCACCATACAAAATTGAATTAGAATATCAAAAGAAAAGAAAAGAAAAGAGAACATGAAGGGGGAAAAATGCTATCAAAGAAGAGAAAATTGTTTTGTGGTGACTCAAAAAAACAGAAATAGAAAACCCCAAAACAAAACAGTAAAAAAGAGAAGAGTATGAAAAACCAATACTATACAGCAAGTGTTATAAAAAAAAAATCTAAACGAGTTCACTAAATCTGCAGTGGAGCGGAAGATAAAGACAACTACTTTATGTGAATTATTACTATTCTTACTTACTTATTACTATTCTTACTTATTACTCTTCTTACTTACTTATTACTATTCTTAAACTAATTGTCTTTATTCTTAAATTGTCAACTACGGTAACTATTGCTAAATCTTAAAAAATTGTCTTTATTCTTAAATTGTCAACTATTGTAACTATTAATAAATCTTTAAAAAAAAACTGTCTTTATTCTTAAATTGTCAAGTACGGTAACTATCGCTAAATCTTAAAAAAAATCGTCTTTATTCCTTTTCAACAATTGTAAAATCTTAAAAAATTGTTTCATTCTTACATTGTCACATAAAATAAAAATTTATGCTACTTTCCCACTGAAAATCTAGCTTTCCCTAATTTCCCATAGAGTTAACTTGTGTAGCCGGTTTTATCCCACTAGTGGGGTAAAGCCGGGTGGTTTGAGTTTATCTATAAAAAAATTAATAAAAAAAGTAGTAAAACTATGACTTTTCCTGAAAGATATTTTGCACTCTGATAAACAATGAATATTTTAGTAAAATTCGGCAAGCTCTATGTCGAATAGTTTAACTCCACCAGAACTTCGAGTCTTAGGTACCCGGTTTTACCCCACTTTCCCCTACTCGAAATTAGAGAATGTTACGCGCTATTGAACGTGATTTTTAACTTTATTCTAGAGAGTAAAAACCCAGAGTGTTCTCCCTTTGTTTTTCATGCATATTTCCGCATAAGAAAGTTACTTAAGTATGTTTACCTACAGAGCACTTTTTTTTGAAAAAAGAAAAAAAGGAAATTTTTATTCAACACTTATGTTTTCAGTTAGAATGGTATATACAACTATAAATTCAAATGCCATTTTAATGAAAAAAATTTTATTTTCGAAACTTTGACCATTTTTGGTCAAAATTTAGCCAAAATTGACGTTTACGCCAAACTTCATATAATAATTTCTAATGCCTGTATTTCACTTTTTGTTTCAATAATATATTTGTTATACATTTACTTGTGTCGTGAAGCAGAATATTTAGAGTACTACTTAAAGTTACTGAGATATACCAAAGATTGTTATACGCAACAGGTTTTTATAAGATAAAACTATCAATTTTTCAAATAAAAGCAGCTCTACAATAAATAACTATACAATTTCAAGCTATATTTGAGGTTCACAACATACCTACAGATGAATAGAACATAGTGGTAAAATTTTATTTGAATATATTAACAACTTTTTGAAAAATGAGAATTATCGCAATACAAAAGAATGAAAATAACAGTTTTCCAGAAAACGCAAATAAAGATTTTAAAGTCCCATAAAAACTTATATACATATTTTAATAACTTAAAATTCACAGTATTTGTAAGCCAAGTCTTCTTTGTCTTAATTTTTATTTAATTTTTATTTTATTTTAGGTTTTAATTTTTTCTTGATAACTTTATTTTTGGTTCTACTTATCGTTTCGATTTCTTAATTCTCTCAATATCAATTTCTATGTAGTTTTTAAAAATAATTTCTGGTTCTAGTTTTACATTAAGATATTTAAATGCAAGTATCAGCCCTATATCGCTTGAGTCGAACAATAAAACTGCTATCTTAGCACCTAATAACAGTGTTTCCGAGTGAGCGAAATTTTTTTAGCTAAAATATCCCGTAAGTAGAGAAACAGCTGCCAGATACGTCTAAAACAATAATAAATAAATAAAACTTAATTCTATATTTTAAAAATAAATTCTGCATTCACATTGTTTAGGGGGGAAGAAATAGCTAATTAGATGCGTTGTTTACAATTCTATGGCTTAGTTTCAGTTTTGAAAATTTCACTTCTGGTTCATAATTTGGGCTTTAACTTTATTTGTAACTGTCGAAGAAACTAAAGTAAACCATTTTTGGAATCCTAAATTATGGGCTTTAATAGAAAATAATAATAAAAAAAAATTTCGAGGTAGGCACATATCTTAAAACAAACACTCGAAAATGATTGTGCTTATGTGATACTACTGAACGTTCTCAACTGGCATCCATAAAAGTCCTTTTTTCACTAATGGTTTGGCATGGTTGTATGCCATTTCGTAATTTTGGAAGTTTCCAGTGATAACTTTAGAAAATATCATCCAATGAAAACAATTTTTTTCCGGTATGTTAAAATTCAAACAATTGTCTATTCAATGTGACCAATTCCACTGTCAAGCTTTTATTTTATTTTCTTTTTCAGTTCCACATTTAAAAAAAAAATTATTGGGTAGGTTCCTTATAGGAAAACTACCTGTTGTGATGACACTCACGACATGACTTCGAGAAAATTTCTGCACAGTTTCTCCGAACTAGGCCCCCTAGAACCCCAAACCACCCCTTGTTTAAAAACATATATAGCGAACACGATAACTAGGGTAATTTTGATTGGATTTGAAGCATCGAGGTATACGTTGAAGGGCGGGTGAAAGACTCAGATGAATTCGGAGAAATGCCATCCAGCTCAAAGGAGGAGGAGAGTTGAAACTTTTTTCCCTCCTACCTCTCTTACTCTTGAAGATAGAGCGATAATTTAAATTAGGTGAATTAGGGTACGAGCACACGACGCGGTTACGCCGAAAGCTGCAGGTGTAACGCGACGTATGATCCCGTGTTCTTTAATGGCGCTGTTCACACAGGCGCGACAAAGTTGTGTAACCGGTTCTTGCCGCGCGCGTATCCTGCTTCGCCAATGGAGACGCTCCGGTTTTGAAGGCAAATCGTCACATGCTCCCATTGTAACGAGTGACGGTGTTCACACGTGCTATTTTACGAAAGCGTTTTCGCCTTACTGGGATGACAGCTCCAAACGCCGAATCTGTTTTTTGAAGTTAAATAAAAACTTATGAGTTTTTAGATGATTTTAAACCTTTTTCTATTAATTATATTCTGTATCAGCTGATATTATTAATTTCTAGAAATAATTAAAGCGAATGTGTCTGTATTTGTACAGGATGAAAATGTAAAATCAAGTTAATTTTTTTCCCATTTTTTTCGAGATAACTTTGGAAAATATTATTACATTGTAATTTTAATGTAATATTTTATTTAAAAGGATAATTATAATACATTTTATTTAATAACGATGCTTAATTAAACCGTTTTACTATATACTAGCAGTACGCGCACGGCGTTGCCCATGGAATCAAGACTTCAACAAAATGGGGTTGGGGGAAATGCCCACAATGACACGAAGTTTTGAAAACAAAATCAAAACAAAAGATACACATTATTGATTTTCCCGCTTATTTTTCTTTGCGACATGCCGGAAGGAATCGGATTGTAATGAAAGCATATGACGTCACCTGCCGGGAGGAATGTCACGCACCAGCCAATGAAATTGCAACAATGCATTCTGGGATGGTCCGGAGAAACTCTGTTAAATCTCACTAGCAAAAAAACTGTTTGAACTGATTAGGGAAAAATTAATTTAAAAAAAAACGCGTTGCCCGTGGTATTATGAATTTCAATAAAATTTTTTAAAAGCCCACAATGACGCAAAATAAATTTTTGAAAACAAAATCAACACAATATATATATTTATATATATTATTGATTTTGTCCGCTTATTTTTCTTCACAACAATGACATTAATTGAAGATAGTCTTCTTTTTTAAAAAAGTGACAATGAAATTATAAAGTTTACTGCAAAAGATGCTATTGGAATTCAGACTTAGTAAAAACAACCAGCTGTTTCGCTCGCTAAAATGGAGTTATAATTCAGTAATCCTGACGCATTAAAATCTTTTCATCCTGCAATACGCGCACGGCATTGCACGTGCTATCTTGACTTCAACAAAATGAAAAAACCTGCCCACAATGACAAGAAAAAGTTTTGAAAACAAAATAAAAACAAAAGAATCGAGCATCGAGTCAATCGAAACAGTATCGAGTACGTTAATCCAAAACTATATTAATAAATGCGACAAACCAGCATGCGAAAGATGGGATATTATAGCATGCGAAATATGCGAGACAAAGAAACATTTTAAGACACTGCCAAAAATAATTATCTAAGTCATTCAGTTAATGCATCTTCTCCGAGAAGAACGCGATAGTATATGACGTCACCTGCCGCGAGGAAGGTCACGCACCAGTCAACGAAATTGAAACAATGCATGATGAGAAAGTTAACTGGCTCCGGAGAATGTCTCGCTGAGAAAGCTGGCTTGCAAAAAAACTGTTTGAACTGATCAGGGAACAATTAATTTTAAAAAAAACGGAGAAAGGTATTTTAACGTTTCTTGTTTTAAAGCCGACAGAAACGCTCGAATTATAAGCCGAAAAAAAATGAAAATTATAGAGTTGTTAGAACATCAGATGCGAGAATTGGAAGAAATCCTTAACAAAAATTGCCATAAAAGTGACTATTATTTAAAAATTTCTCACAATTCAGTAAAATATGTTACAAATTCAAAACAAACTTCATTAGAACGAAAATTGTTTGTTCTATCCGATGGTGCATTGATTGTTTTTCAACGATCATTAGAAACGATACTACAGCCGTAAACGTGCCAAAAACGACCCAAAACATTAAATAAAAAAAATTCTATATTAAATTTTAAAATTCTGGCTTTGAGGGACATTGAGCCACCATTACGTCTGCCTGTGTGCCAAATTTCATGGCTGTAAGTACGATAGATTCGTCTGGGCATTGCACACACACACGCAAACATTGCCTTTTATAAGTATAGATGCGAATTCACATTTTATTTTCTTATAAATATCTTTAACATGCATTTTGTGAAGAAATACTTTTGCTAAAATTTGTATCTGCGAGAATATGAGAAGGCGTTTTTTCCAAGGAAATAAAGTCTTATAATCGGCACTCGCTTTATATTCGGAATTCCACCGATAGATTAATTAAACTGGTCGCCGATTCGTTAATTGTATCAAGTGTTCTTCTACTTGCAAAGAAATTTTCTTTTTTTTTTTGTCTTTAAGGAAGATGCAAAATTTTTAATTTGTCTTTTTACTAATTTAAAGTGCATTTCATAAAAAGTTAATGACACCGTTCTGCAGATAAATGTGCTACAAAAAATTCAACTACTTGTTTTTACTTAAAATTATTTCTCCATCACAGTGCAGTAAACAATGTCCAGGTATTCCAAATTCGGCGACCCTACCATCTTTTCAACGATGTGAATTTCGATGTTGTGCAGTTTTTTCCTTAATTTTTACAAATTTTAGAATATATTTTTACGTAAACATTGCTAAAAAAAACCCAAATAATTTTTTTTAACTAACCGGCTGAAAATATTTTAATATTTTTCGAAATTGCTTAAAAAATATGACATGAGAATCACAAATAAAATATATATTAAATCATAATTTTTCTCATCCCAGGCCTTTGTAGAATATGAAAATGCTTAATTTTTAAAGCGATAATTTTACTACAAAACAACACATGCAATGATCATTATGAATTGTTATATTGTTTAAAAATTAATCAAAATTGAATTTTTATGAAAATAAAATTTTAAATTCAATTCCATGTCTACTATTTATTCGGATAATCAGAATATTCGTAGGATATTCTATAACTGATGAGAATATCATATGAAACTCCAGATTATAAATTATATATTAACGTGTGTTATTCTGAATTCAGTTGAGAATTTTATGAAACATTTCCATACATCATAAAATGTAAAATATTTATTCATTATATGCAATGAATTCTTCCTTCGATGGGAGGTCTTCAAATAAATCATTCATTCAAATAAATCACCATTTCTGGGGTATCTCACTCACCGGCAGAATGATTCAAGCTGAATGTGGGCTTTCCAGCTCTCAGCCGAGTTCGGTGTGTACCGTCTCATCATAACGAATAACTTTTGTACTTAAAAGTTTTGCGATAGCTGCAATTCCTTAGAAGTCTGAAAATCACTTCCCAACTCCTAACTGCTTTTTAACGTAAGCAGGTGACACCTCGATAGAAAGCTCACATCAGTTGCATTCTTTTCCAAACTCTTTCATAATTATAGCTCAGCAGTGGCGAATCCAGGGGGGGGGCTATCGGGCTACAGCCCCCCCCCAGAGCCAAGCCAGAATTCTTGATTTTATTTAACATCATTACAACCTGTTTTTTCTTAATTTATCTCTTTTAAAAAAATAATAAAATCGTTTCAACATTACTTTCTGGCTTGACTGGCTCGAAAATTTTCCTACTTTTGTAGTCATTCCACTTGTACTTGTAGCTTTAGCATGGTCGAAGACATTTTTTGGCTAGTTATTTCATTGTAATTTTTATTAAATTATCGAAAGTATTGTATTGTTTTTTATGATTCTTATTGTCAGGTGAGTAAAGTCTGTAAAGTTAAAGAGTTTTGGTTTACTTTAGCCTTCAGATTTTACCTTCATCACGAAAATACAAAATTTTTATGACCTCAGCGGGGGGGCGCCCCCCAGCCGGGAATCTAGGATTCGCTACTGTAGCTCAGCCTTTAAAGAATCGGAGGAAAAAATGGCGGAAGGGAAGTGAAATTTTTCGTTTCCTTGTATCTCCAGACAAAACGAATCTACCTTCGCATTCCTGACAGGATTATTACTATAATCACAATAACGGGTACGCAAAAAAATGTGTTTAATAGTTTCATTAGACAGAGTAGCAACGCGTATATAAATAAAAGCAATAACTAAAAGAGTATATGACTGATAACTGGATTTTTCGCAACCAATAACGGATATTTCTGCTTTTTTTCACACTTAATACAGACATTGGGTCTCATTCATACCAGATGTGAAAAAAATTCTGAAATATTCATTAGAGGTTGCGAAAAATTCAGTTTTTAATTCCTCTTATAAGATTTCAAAAATTGAGACAGGTAGTGCAGCTCGTTAAGCGACGACATTTTCCACGAACTCGAGTGGCAACACGCGTTTTAAAGATGTGTTTGCAAATAAGGCTCTTTATTATGGAGTTTCATAGTACGCTGAAGGAAAGCGCGAATGTGTTTAAGAAAAATGCCTCTTCCCGTAGATGGATCTAGTCCAAAATTTGATTCAAATGTACAATTTTAATGAAAAGATCATATGCCAAATCTCATCCATAAAAATCTTGACGGTTTTGAGTTACCTTTTCAAATACACATGAACAGATGATCCTACCGTTGGCAGATTTGGTCGAAAATTTGACACAGATCTACAATTTTGATATGAAGACCACATATTTATTTCCATCCATCTAGCTTTTACGTTTTAAATTTATCTTGCTTATATATACACAGATATAATTAGAAAAGTGGTTTTCTTCAGACTTATGGGAGATCTGAAACCCAGTGGCGGTTTTTCGCACAGGTGTTAAGAGGCGGTCGCCTACAGACTCTGAGGGGGCCTCAAAATCTATTCGACATAACATCGCAGTGTTAAGCCGACTGAGAATTTACGACTTTGGTAAGGTAAGGGCCGCAAAACAATTTTGCGCCTGGGGCCTCATATTGTCAAAATACGCCACTGCTATAACCTGGAGATAAATCAAATCTCGAGATGACAATAGTTTCTCTAAGTATACTTCAAACAGGAGTGTAGTGGAGCCGGAACGCCGTACTGTTTTCTAATTTTTTAACTAGCCGGAACGCCGTTCCGGCACTGCTTTTTTCCTAAGACATAAATAATAATAATAATAAAAATGCAAGATAAATGTTAAAAACAGCTTGATCTTCGTCTAATCCTTACCCTCGAAAATATATGTTTTTACTTTCTAGTATACGAAGTATACAAAGAAAAAGTATTGTAATCGTCAAAAAATTCGAACTCGAGATTTTGACGAATCTCCACGTTTTATACCTCCCCGAGTCCGAAAAAGACAATTTTGGAATCATGTCTGTCTGTGAACAGATAACTCGAAAACTATTAGAGCTACGGAGATGAAATTTGGTATGTGGTCTTTAAACATAATTTGTAGGTTTCTGTCAAATTTTGGACAAAATCCATCTACGGGAAGTCTGCCTGTCCGCGGTCATACGAACACTATAACTCAAAAACTTACATAGCTAGATGGATAAAATTTGGTACACAGTTTTATCATCATGAATGTAGGTCCGTATAAAATTTTGGACCAAATCCGACAAAGGGTTGACTGTCTGTATAATCGCATACTTGCTTTACTTAAGTTAGTATGGCTGGCGTTTGACCTTGGCGGTCTACGAAGAAAATTGTAGCGATCCGCAAACACGCGCTTCGGAAATTATGGCAACCCGAATCGAAACTTCGTTCTGACCACAGAGAAGAAGAATCAGAGGTCTCACTCCCATAGACCCTAATGGCAACTTTTTTAACATTGAACGTCACATAGACAGTACGCCCTCTATCGCAGACTACGGAACTAACCAGAATACGTCAGCGTGACGTCACTGCGACGCAACTGGAAACGAAACCAATACTTATCGTCATGACAACGATGTGAACAATTATTAAAGTATTTATTGTATTTCTAACTCGTTTTTCGACGATTATTAAATTTAAGAATATATAATTTCTTTTGATACATTGTTAATTTGACAGCCTAAATTGTAAAATTTTAAAATAATGTTTTTTTTCACTAAATTCACCTATTCTTTAATACAGAAATTAAAAATAAATATACATTAAAAAATTTATTCGTCTCTTGTAGAGTACAAATAATTTAAAACATATGGATGTATAATTTAAGGAGTATAAAGTATTTTTCAAATTATTAAACTTCATTTATTCTTTATCATAATTTTTATATTAGATCATATATTTTTTTGAAAAATCTGCACGAAATTAATTTTTGTCGATAAAGTTAATATACTATCTTTTTCAGAATATATTTACACTTCAAAAATAAATTATTTTTTAAGAAATAAATATTCATACTTATTCAAGATAGAATGTAATTTCCATAAAGAAAATTCATTTGCGATTTTTTTTTTTTTAACTTTGCAAGAAATTAATTTTTGTGGCTCAAGTAAATACTATATATCTCTTTCAGAATATTTTAAAACTTCAACAATAAATTTCAATTAATTCTCTCCAAGATACAAAAATTGCTACAATGCAATTTCCATAAAGAAAATTTATTTGTGATTTTTTTTAACTCTGTAAGAAATTCATTTTTAAAAATTATGTTAATATTATACTATTTTTTTAAATATATTAAAACTTCACCAATACATTAATTTTTAATAACATTCATTATTATTCCAGATACAAAAATTAAAATGCAATTTCCATACAATAAAATTCATTTTTGAAGTTTATTTTTCTGAATTTTTCCAACCCTAACAACAAATTGTCTTGCTAAGTTGTTATAATAAATGTTTAATATTCAAAATAATGTAAAATTTCTTTATTGAACCAACATAATAAATTACAAAACATTGCAACTGCATAACATTTCCAACAAACATTGACTAGAAACCAGAGTGATTTGTTGTGTATAGTTTAAAAACATTCAATATAAGAGAGTGTAATAAAATAAACCAAGAGCTGAGCATAATTGAATGACTTTTGTACATAGGGTGGCCCTAGGTCAGGATTTTAAACTCCCGACACACTACGCTCATACTGTCCAGCATAGTAATAATTTTATTCTGAAATTATAATTTTTGATTAAACAGTATAAACAAATTTTCCCTTTTTGGAATAACATTTGCAAGCTTATCTATAAAAAAATCATCAAGAATTACAAGCATAAAACATATTTCAACTTTTTCTGAACTTGCATTGCAATTCAGATTATTGTTCATCATTTAGGCATGTTTAATCATTATTTTACAAAAGAAGAAATTTAAAAAAAACTCATGCCTCCTCTTCGTGTTCTGGATTAGAAAATATGTATATTAACTTTAATTAAAACAATGAAAATAAGTTAAACAAATAAGTTAAAATCAAACAAAAACATCCATGCAAATTGATGAAATATTGTAACAAATAAGTCTCGGCCATTTTAATAATATCATATTCTTTAAAATATATGAAAAAATGGTATGTTTATCTAATTTATCAGCTTTATGTATCAGTTACTTTTCACAATTTATACATTCAAGAGATAAACTTTTTACAGCAAAATAAACTCAAATATAAGATCAAGCGTTTTATTTGGATGATATTCAGGGTACTTAGTGTGTAAAGTTATCCATATTTTATTTGCTGAACAGCACCATGCAATGAATTTACCTAATGTAAACAATCATTTGATCAGTTTTAAACTGCTGAGGATAAATGGTTAAATAATTCATCTTATCAAATTTTTTATTGTAAATTCATAATATATTTTGTTGAAGAAGATTATCCATGGATGGAATCTAGGAATTAAATCATTCTTCTGCAGCCATCCTGTAGACAGTCCAGCTTCAACAATGACCGAGTTCCTGAAAGAACAAGCAAATTTCTAGTACATTCCCATTTATATAAAATAAACTATAAAAATAAATTCTTTTTATAAAAGGCACTACCTCATTGTCATGCATAAATATTAGTAAATAAATATTCAACTGAGAGGGTTTCTGATCAATAATTAGTAATTAGAATTCTAAGAAAGTCATTTACAAGTAACTTTCTTATGTTAAGATGTGTTAATTAAAACAGATCAAAATATTTTGATATCCTTAATAAAATAGTTTTACATAATATGTTTAGTAGATAAACTTCCTGTATTTAAATAATAGAAATGAGAATGAATAGTTTAATTTTTATTTGGAAAATTCTAAATATTATTCACATTTAAAAAATATTAATAAAAACAAGAACTTAAAATGCAATATAGCCTTAACCAGACTACAGATTCTTAATCAGTTCCTTATTCAACTGCATCTCACAATAGCCCATTTTTAACATAGAATACACATCTAAAAATTACTTTGCATTTGTAAGCACAAATAATAATTTTCATACTGTAAAATTTCATAGGTAGAAGCTCCAGTTTTGGTCAGATTAAGAGAAAATTTGAAATTGAAATTTCACAGTGGATGACTGTTTAAAGCATGTTAAATCATACTTATACTATTCTTTAGCAAATTTTATTGGCTTTCTGTGAGTTATAAAATTTTTCTGAAGAATATTTTAGATTTTGAGTTATGAATTTTTAAATAAATTAATTTTAATAAATTAAGAGTGGGGGCGCTGAAGAAATTGCGGAGTGAGACCTCTGATTCTTCTTCTCTGTGGTTCTGACATTCTCCAGATGGAAGGTATGGTGAAATCTTGCGTGAGATCTGTAGTAAGATTTCTTACTCAAAAACAAATAAAGTTGTGGTACCTCAGCGCGTGTAAAAATTGAGAACATACGCAATTCTTTTTGCAAAATATTAAGTTTCAGGAATTCATGAATTTTATATGTTACATTGTAAATCCCCATTCATAATTTTCTCTCAAAATAACTAGGTCTCGGGTAAATACCCCAAAAATATTTACCTACTGGGTGTTTACCCACCCCACATTACTGGTCGTATGCGAGAAAGTTTCGGGGAGGTCACTCCCGCTGGTTAAAACTAATAAGCCACTAGCAAGTGGTGGCGGGAAAGCGTTAAAAGCATTATTGCATATTATTGGATAAGCAAAGCGTTGTTTGCATATATTTAAATAAATTTACGTTTTGATTCTACAAATTCATGATATTTCCTATATAACTTATCAATGTTATAATTTTCCTTTGACATTATTTAACTTTAGTATCACTTGAAATCAGCTTAAATTAAAAAAAAAAAATGTTCCTTAACATTTTCATTATATTCATGCTTTGAACTTCAGTACGAATAATGTTTGATCAAAAATAAATAAACTGTAAAATATGCATTGTTTCAATGTTGATGTTTTATTATTTCACGATTTCAATACGTAAATAAAATAATTATGTATTTCAAACGCAAAAAATAAAATTTTGTGAAATAATCTCAGACCTACGCTTCCTATCGCCCTCTCCATTTTGGGGGGGGGGGGGGGACCTTCTTTGAAGTCAGTGGTGTAGTCGCAAGTTGAGCAATGCCGGAACGCACTGACCTCAAATAAGCAAAAATAATAATAAAAACATAGTTAAGATTCACATAATAACGTGGAAAACATATGTATATTGTTATGAAGACTTTGTAATATCATAAAGTATGTCCTTTCTGAATATATTATTAATAGGTTCTTGTCTTGTATTCCTATAAATAGCTAAATCACCCTTCTCAGTATACAATTCTTAAAATGCAGTATTAAGTAACAGCGTATCAACAATGCTGAAAATGTTTATTAATCAGCATTTTTTAACGAAAGAAAGGCATAAAATTTTCTTCTAAATTTCGGATATTAAGGAATTGGAAAAGTTAGCTCTTTAACTTCATTGGATTAATTAAAAAAATTAAATGTTAATTTTAAAAAGAAGCTCAAATAAGAGGAGGAAACAGCGATTTCTGTTATTTAAGGAATCTATAAAAGATATCAATTTTTTTTTCCATGGTACAAATACAAATTCCCTTCTCCGGCAGTGTTCGGCCTAACAACAGATTCTTCAGATATTTAGTTACGCTTCCTTCCATAATCCTTGATATATGAATGAAGCATTTATTCCAGGCTGCGTTAGAAATTTATCAAAACAAACGCGGAAGTTTATTTTTCTTTCTTCCTTCCTTCCTAAGGCTATCCGCATATATGCAATTATTAATCGCACAACAGTTTAGTGCCATGTTGAAAGTCCATGGGGTCAAGTTAGAGCGCGCATTCTTACCAACGATGAACCAATGAAAATTTAAATCATAAATTTTCGAAAAGAAGAGATGAAAAAGTGAAACTGATTCTCCAGAGCACTGGAAACCTAAACAACCTATCAACAAAGGCTCGTGTTTATATCTCGACCTTTTGATATAAAAAAGATATTAGAAAGAGAAGAGAAATTACTCTCACTTTCATAATGAAAGATGATCTTCTGATAGTACGAAGAGGGAATTTGTATCTCGCTAACAGTTCGATTCCAAATTGGAGAACTGGAGGCAGGAATTGAAATCGTCCGAATTTTGCACTGGAAAAAAATTATTATGGGAGGACTTTTGAGTGTTGTAGATGTTTCCCCACTCAGATGGTTCCAGCGATCTTTTGGATACACTCAAATTCTGCCGCTTACTTTGAAATCAAAAGAGGCACTTCTAAAAGAATTTTGTGAATGTGATGAAGTAAGTGCTAAAAATTTCTACTGTCAACTTCTAACTGAAATCAAACTTGCAGTATCAAACGATGACTTTGAGAGTTTTAAAATTTTGATTGATGTTCTGAACTCTATCAACACATATAAAATCCCTGAAAAAGTGCATAATTATAAACTATATGCTTATGACATTCTAGGTAATATTAACTTGATAATTCTAGCTTGTAAATCAGCTGCACTCAGAGTGCTAGAGCATTTACTTTCGGGCGAAAACCATTTGTATGATTTACCATTTCTGGCTGATAGAAGTTCAATTTTACCAGAAGACACTGACAAAGATGGCCATAATGCTTTTTATTATGCTATCCGTTCAAACGCAACCAATCTTCTAAAAATGCTTATTGAAAAATGGCCGAATTCTTATTTTGGAGAGAATCCCGATGCAATGGACGATATTTTATCAAACGAGTACAACGAATTGATGATTAGGAAAGTGCATTTAAGTAAAGATATGGAATTGTACATTAAGAAAATATTAGTAGACTTTCGATTTTTTCACGACAATACAGCGAAAAAGGCCACCCAAAACTCTACTGAGATTCAAGATCGAAAGACTCTCTTCATGACTCGAATAGACTTTGTACTGGAAAAAATTGCTCACATCAAAGATCAATTCTGGAGCACGGACACGGATGAGCAGTTCATAATTGAAGCGAAATTTATTGCGAAAAATATTCACATGTTGAAATCCCAGTTTGTTGAAACTAATTTCACTTACGACAAATTGCCATGGGGAGAAATGGAGTTCTGTTTGATTATCTTCATTCGTGCCTGTATGAATAGTTTCGAATTGGATCCATTGTACCATTTTGTGCTGAACAAAAAAAGAGTATTAATGCACTTGCAAAACTTCTCAGACAGATTACGTATTGTGAAAGAAGAATTAGCGACTCTGGATTTCGACGAAATTCCCAAACTAAAGCTGAAGAGGGAAGAAGTTATTGAAAGCAGAGGAAATGCAATTTTTAAGAATTTGTATGACGACTTCGCTCAAGTTAGAGATTTATATACTTTGGAGACAATAAGAAAACATGTTGATTTGGCTTTGTCGACTGATGTTACCCAAAAAGACGGTCAACTGCTAATAGTTAGAGTTCTTCAAGTAATTGGAGAGAACTTTAAAAACACACTGCATTCACCCAAATTAACAGATGGTACAGCTCAACTTCTGTTTTCCGCTTTACAAAGTGGAACCAAGGACACAATATCCCGACTCAGGGACGCTTTGTCACACGTAGAAGCGCTTTCTGTGAGATCCGAGATCGAAGAAAATGCTCATTCTTTTTTTTCCGACTTACAAACTGACATCGCCCAAATGAACAAGGTGCTCGTCGATGTTATCCGCAAAAACAAAGCAGCGATAATTAAAAATGTTTTTAATGAAATTAAAGAATGCAAAAGCTTTGACGGTGTGAAAGAAATTTTAGATCGAAATCACATCTCGGCACAGTCCTTCGAAAAAGAGCTCGAGGAATCAAAAAATTTAAATATGAGTGATATGGAGCAATTTGAAATGTTAATCTCGCAACTCCATATGGAAACTGATAAGGAAATTTCTTTCTCAAAAGAAGTGCTTCGTCAAACACGTGATATGCTCCAAGGTAAGCATGTTCAAACCTATAATGATGCGAGTATTCCTCATATAATCACGCTATTAACATATTCATTATGGAATGAGAATTCAGAGCCTCTACCATATGAAATTGGAGAGATTGTACCTTTCAGTATGGATTTCAAATTATTTGAAAAAGTACTAGCCGACATCTGTTTCAAAAACGAGTTAAAAGAAATCAAATTTGCATTGGAAAGTGTTCAGTGGGAACAATTCCCTGAAATAAAAAAAATTCTTTCGCAAATCACAGAAATTGGAAATGAAAACCCAATCAATGTGAAAGATATAGAAGAGCTGTCAAAACTGGTCGCACATCTTGAAGAAAAAAATGAAAAGAAATCAAAGTACGAAAAAGAAATTTTCCATAAAATTTACGGTATGATCAAGTGTGAGAAGAGTAGATTGAAAGGCATGCAAGAAGATTTCAGCGATCTTATATCCTTTTTTATGGATGTCATATCTATGAAGAAGGAACAGTGCTCTGATGTGGATTTATGCAACTTGATTCAAAACATCCAAACAAAATTTTCATTTCTATCACAATCTTCCAACTTGAATATTCTTATGGATCAATTGTATTTTATTTTAAGAAGCATTTCCTCTCAGATTGGGCCAGAAATTAGTCGAGGAGGAGCAAGCTTGAGAAAAACTATTCTAACCATCTTTAACTTTGTGGAATTCCGAATGGGTCAAATTAAATTGATTAAAGAATTTAGACATATGCTTCAATCTGATCAAAAAATGAAACATAGGAAAACAAAAGGATTCGATAAAGGTTTGGAAGATCAATTCACAGGTAAACTTGATTTACTAGAAAAATTTGTGAAAGATAATCATATAGATGAGACCTCCACTGAAAAATTCAAGTCTTGTGAAAAAGATCCAAAGTTGAAATCCTTAATTGAAATGCTATTATTAGATTCAATGACTACTTTGGAATGTCTCCCAAATTACTTGGCACATAATCCATTTTATTTAGATACTGTTTATCCTGTTGTAAATGGCAAAAACTTAAGGAATCATATAGCTCATGGAAATACTTTGGTGAGCATTCTCATTGGAGACGAGTTCACAAATGTTTTATTGAACGTGAAAAAGAGTATAACAACTAAGTTTAATATAGATGAAATAAAAGATCAATTACAGAAAGCCCAAAATCAAACTGGAAAGAAGACAAAGAATGACCCAAACAAATTAAAGAATTCTCAGGACAAAAATGTATCAACCAATGTAGGTAAAGAAAAGAAAAAAACTGAAAAGCAAACTGGTAAAAAGGCAAAGAGTGATCCTACCAAGGTCGCTCAGGATAGAAACTTATCACCAAACAATGATCAAGAAGAGAACAAAACTGACAAACAAACTGGTAAGAAGGCAAAGAATAACCCTTTCAAGTTAGAAAAGTCTCAGTTATCCACCAATATAGATCAAGTAGAGAATAAAACTGGCAAGCAAATTAGTATAAAAGAAAAGAATTACCCTCTAACATTAAAAGAATCCAGTGAAAGAAGCTTAACAGCAGAAGCAGATCAAGAAAAGAAGCAAACAGCTAAAAAAATAAAAATTGACACAGGGAAATTGAAAGAAAGACAAGAATATGATAAGCAAATTGGCAAGAAAATAAAGAATAATCCCATCAAGTTAAAAAAATCAGCCGAGAGAGATGTTTTGAATGTAAAGCAGCAACAGGAACTTTTTATTGCTTTGAGTGAAGGCAGCATGCTGAAAGTTATGAAGTTCATTAGAAAAGGTGCAGATATTGGAGGATTGGACTTGAAGTCATGGACGTCTTTGCATTTTGCGGCTAAAGGACCAAGTTTGGAAGTCCTTAAATTTGTGCTGCATTGTAATCCTGATCCTAATGTGAGAAATGTATCTCTGCAAACCGCTTTACATATTGCTGCAATTCATGGGAGACCAGTCATAGTTGAACATTTAGTTCAAGTAGCCAAAATTCCAGTTGATGACAGAGACATAGATGGGAAAACTCCTCTGCATCATGCTTGTGAGAACGGCCGTCTAGATGCTGCGAAATGTTTGTTAAAACACAAAGCCAAGACAACTTCAAAAGATCTTTCTGGATACTATCCTCTGCACTATGCCATTGCAAAGAACCACATTGAAGTTGCTAATTTTCTAATGGAAAAAGAATACAACGTTGATGCCGTTACTGGTCCATCCGGTCTTACAGCTTTACATATAGCTGCAGGGAAAGGACTTCTAAATGTAATAGACTCTTTACTAAAAAGGAATGCAGATGTTGACTCTCTCACTGATATGCACATTGTTCCCCTTCATTATGCGGCTAAAGGAGGTCATGTCGAAGTTGTCAAGTACTTAATTGGAAAAGGTGCTAAAGTTAATGCCGAAAGTGTAGATGGGTTGACACCTTTGCACTGGGCAGTAGAAACGGGTAACAAAGAAATAGTGGATGTTCTGTTGCTTGAAGGAACTGATGTCAATGCCACTTGCCTCAATGGTCTTTCTCCTCTCTCTCTTGCAGCAAAGGGTGGCCATTCATCAATAGCAAAAGTTTTAATAGATAATGGAGCAAATGTTGAAACAGCTTCTTTTGAAACCAACCCACTGTCTTTTGCTGCCCATTTTGGCCATTATGAATGTGCCGAAATGTTGATGCAAAAAACTGATAATACCACTAAAATTTCTGCTTTGCATGAAGCTACAATTAATGGCCACCTAGACATAGTGGAACTACTAGCTGGTGAGGTTTCCAATATTAACGCAGTGTATAATGGCACTGACTTTACAACACTGCATCTGGCTGCAGCTGAAGGACATAACGATATTATTAAATTTCTCTTCAATACAAGTTGTGACATTAATGTAAAAGCTGGCGGCAGCAAGCCGAAAAGAATTTTGAGTACTGGTAATCAAGCTTTTTCAGATTTAATAGACACACCAATAGACGAAGGTGTTAGAATCAGTGATATCACAGGCAATGGCCAGACTGCTTTACACTTGTGTGCAAGAAATGGACACAGAGACACAGTTCAACTGCTGTTACAACTAAAAGCTGATATAGGTATCAAAGACGACTTTGGAAGAACATCGCTGCATATAATGATAATGAAAGACATGGCAGATATTCTCATGGAAGAAAATGCAAAAGTAAATATTCCAGATTGTGGCGAATTCACTGCACTGCATTTAGCTGCAGGCAAAGGGAACATAGAATTCATAGATTATTGTATAAAGAATGGTTGTGAAGTAAATTCTACAGGCACAACTGGTCTAACACCACTACATATAGCTGTGGCATGGAACCAAAAAGATGCCGCAGAACACCTTCTTGCTATTGGAGCTAATATTGATGTTGTAAGTGACGAAGGCTACACTGCAGTAGCTGCTGCTATTGAACAAAATAACAAAGAGCTTTTTGAACTTTTACTTAATAAAAAGGCCAAAATGAGTGCTGAAGAAGAAAGAGAATACATGCTCACTTCTGTCAGGAATGGACATGAAGATATTGTGGAGTACTTCATATTTAGAAATCCTGAAAATGTAGCTGCGAATCCAGTAAATGATCAGTATCCTCTCCATGTAGCAGTTCAATTTGGGCATCTAAATATTGTAAAAAAGCTACTGAAAGAACTCGATAAGAAGGAAGATATAAAGAAGAAAGAAATTAATCTAATAAATCAACGCTTTATGACTCCACTCTTAAATGCAGTAGCACTTGACTTTTGTGAGATAGCCTATCTTCTGCTATCAAAAGAAGCCGATCCAAATATTCCAACTCCAGAAGGATTCATGCCAATTCATGTGGCCATTATGAAAGGCTGCACTAAAATGCTGGAGATTCTCTTGAAATTTAAAGCAAAAGTTCTTGTAAATGTACCTACTGGTAATTCAACCATTGAACTGGCTATCCAGTTCAATAATCTAGAGCATGTAGAAATTTTATTGCAACATCCAGAGATAGATGTTAATGCTAAAGATTACAGTGGTTGCAATCTCTTGCATAAAGCTGCATCTAATGGTAGCTTAGAAATAGTGAAACACTTAGTTGATAAAAATGCTGATGTTAATGCAAAAGATTCTAAAGGTGCCAAACCCATACATTATGCAGCCTTACGAGGACATCAAGACATTGTACAATATTTTATGGAATTAGGACTTAGCATTAATGAGAGAGGGGGGAGGAACTGGAGTTTGTTACACTATGCAGCATCTAGAAATCATTCTGGAATCTGCAAGTTCCTTATGGAAAACAATTTGAATGTGAATGTTACTGATGCTCAAGGAAACACCGCACTTCACATAGCAGCTCAAATGGGTCAAATTGATGTTCTTCACACATTATTGCAAAATGAATCCCATTACGATATTCATAACCAAAGTAACAAAACACCACTAGATGTTACTGGGTGGGAGAATCTTCGAATTAAGACTTCTCTGACATTAATCCAAAATTTGTTTACAACTGTTCAAAAGAATGAACTTAAAAAAACAGAAGTGCTTTTACATGAAGGAATCAAGTTTTCAGAATTTGGATATGCAAATATAAAAAATTCAAAAAATAATGCACTCATTCATTATGCTGCATGGAAGGGCTATGAAGAAATTGTAAATATCTTATTGAAATATAAAGCAGAGGTTAACATAACAAGTGAAAATGGTAGCACAGCCTTGCATTATGCTTGCAAATTCTCACATTTCAAGATTGCTAGAATTTTATTACATAATGGGGCAATCTTTGAAGCACAATGTAAAGACAAAAAGATACCTGTTGAATATGCTACAGATGAAACCATTATCCACTTATTAAAATTTATGAAGGAAATGTTTGACAGAACTCAAAATGGGGACATTTCTGTTCTTGAAAACTTGAAAGAAATAGGAGACTTGGACACAGCAAAGGCTATGATGAGAGCAAAAAACATCGATGGCAGGAATTTAGCAAGCTTATCCATTGTCAGCAACCATCCAAAGGCTGAGCAATTCAATGAACTTTTTCAAAATGACACATTTATTCCTCTCAAAATGGCTGAGATTTTCTATGAGCAAGGTCAATATAAGGAATCTCTCAATGAGTACAACACAATTTTGAAAAAAAGAATTGACCTGTTTGGTGAAGATAATCCAGGAGTTTGGGATATTCAAGTCAAAATGTCTGCAATACATATTTACCAAGGTAATTATGATAAAGCATTAAGTTTGGCAAAACATGTTTATGAGAAATGTAAGCATATGCTTGGTAGGTTTAGAAAAGAAACTTTAGCAGCTAAAACTCAATTGGCATTAATATTGGGACACAAAGGACAAAAACAACAGGCAATTAACATTTTAGAAGAGGTTTCCAACAAGCAAAGAGAAACCCTAGGTTTGTTTCATACTGAGACCTTGACAACTTTGACCTACATGATGCAGTTGTTGTATGATATAAATACATTAGAAAAACCCTTAGAAATCTGTGAAGAAATATTATTAGCATTTAATGTATGTCCTCAAGTTTGCTGGTGGGTATGGGGTGTTGAGAATACAAAAGGAAACATATTAAGTAAACAAGGTAAGCATGAAGAAGCAATGAAAATGTTTGTGAAGATTTATGAAAGGCAGAAAAGAATGCCTGGATTGTTCCATTCTGACATTTCACAGACATTATACAATATAGCAGTTTTATTTCAACTAATGGGTAAAGAAGAAGAATCTCTAGAGGTGTTTAAGAATGTTCTTAATTCACAAATCTTCATTTTGGGTGAAGAACATCCAAATAGTCTACAGACTCGATATTGCATAGCAAATGTACTTTTTTCACAAAGAAAGTTTTATGAGGCTCTTAAAATTTATGAAGAAGATTTTGAAAAGCGAAAGGCTATTTTAGGTGAAGACAATCCTGAAATTGTTCAGACTCGACAGAGAATCAATTTTATTAATTTCAAGTTAAAGTCCCATTTTCTGGAAATAGACTTAAAATGGAAATTTAAAACATTGCCAGCTTTGTATGAACCGTGAATTAAGTTTTTATAATTTTGCATGTATTTTAATTTTCTATATCTATTGTTTATTCTGAAATCCTTTTTTTCATAAGAGAATGTTCGAAAGGTAATTTATATATTAAAAATTATGCTAGATAATTAATAAAAAATATGAGGTCAGTTTTTCAAATTAATAATGATATAATATGTATGTGTTGCAAAATTAATCAAATAATTCTTTATTATTTGTTTCAAAAGGAAGGTCCCTCACTTAAATGAGAAGTCTGTGAGATATTTCTTTAACCCTCTGACCAGCAGAACTGGCTTTTTCAGTTTTTCATGTTCAGTGAAAAAGCACATATATATATCTATATTTTCTTAAACATTCATGGATAAAGTATTCTTAAGATAATGAAATACCAAAAAAAGTTTGGTTCATTAATTTTTAAAGCTAATTTTTTAACCTGAAAGCTATTAAGATCAAAATAATTGAGTGCTCGAAGGGTTAAAAACCAACCAAATTTTATTCATGAATTTTTTTCACCCTTACTATTTCCATAATTTGCTGAACTAATTATGAAGAAAGGATGCGAGAGCAAATTAATTAAAATAAACATTTGTCTTTCAATATACGTATATTTTATTTTGTGAATAATTTTTTATGTACCGATACATGTAGGCAACTAATTTTGTTACCAATTCTGTTATAATTTGGCAGGTATTATTTAATTGTAAATTACCTACATCCTATATGTATTTACATCTTTGTATGCTTCGTTTTTTTTACATGATGCCGTGTTAGTGTGCTTTTTATTTTCATAATTTGTACTAATTGTATAGACAAAAGTATCATTTAGAAGGAATAGAAAAATAAAGTATCGAAGTTTTAAGTCTATGATCAGAATACTGACTAAAAATGTTTATCCTTAAATTTTATGATACTTTTGTTATGATCTGTTTGAAGAGAAATATCTGAAAATTATAATTTTTAATATATTCATAATGTTAGGTTTAAAAAGAAAAGGAAGAAATTCTTGTAGTATTTGATCAAAATTTTGTTCTATGTATATTTTGTGCTACTTCTGTGCGATTTTAATAATAAATAGATAACTAATTTTAAATTAACTCTTACTTGTCCGCCGTGCTGATTTTTTAAAAAAGCATTACATGCAAATGAAATCACATTTCCAAGAAATACCATGGCATTGTTTATAAAGAAGACTTTATTTCATTTTCAACATATATTATAGTTTTATACAAATTTGTTTTAAGTGACTTCTCTAGATAAAATGGCGATTTATGATTATAGTTAGAGAAAGTAAATAGTATTATATGGAAATAACAGACAAATGAAAAATAATGATATACTTACATTAATAAAGTGACCAGATATCTGGTTTTTGACTATTTTTTCAGGCTTAGAATAAAATGTCAAGGAAGAAAAGACCCTAAAGATTTTATAAGGGATACATCCAGTCCTTTTTTACTTTTATTATATATTTTAATTGAATAGTAAATGGTGAATTTTCTCCTTTTAGCTAAATTAAATGGGCAACATTAGTTGTTTCTTCATTCTAATGATGTTAGAAGAAAATTATTTTACATGATTTATGGTAAGATTTTGCAGAACCTAATTTTTTTTCAATCCCTCCTCCATATGTATATTTGGGTTGAGTCTAATAATATTCCCCAAGATATTTTTCTCTAATAATAATGATTCATATGCCTTGAAAATTGTGTCATGATAAAAAAAAATAAAACCACAACCAACCAATTCGTATTAAACCAAAACTTTTAAAAAAATAAAGAAAAATTGGTTCAGATGTCAATACCTAATTGTTGATTCCAATTAGAATAAATTATTAAAATTTCATGTTGTACTATTTTAAACCTAGATAAAGACATATAATTGATAAAGCATAAATTTCTGACACGGAATTGTTTATTAAAATATTGGAAGGTTCACATAATATTAAAAAAATACATAGTATTACAAGTCTGAACAGCTAAAAATATTAAAGAGCTATAAAATAATAGCAAGAAAAATGCAGGTATCAAATATGAAACATTACATTTCATTATGAATTAATCTCTCTAAAAGTATAAGCAAGAATTTTCAAAAATAACAATTATTTTACAAGCATCCATGATTTAATTTTACAAACTTCATTTCTTCAAATGTTGAAACACTGGCAGAAAAAATGATAGTAGAAAAAAGATTTTATTATGATAAAAAAATTATATGAATGTTGGAAAGTTCTAGTTTAGTACATGATTTAGATTTTTAATGGTTTAAATGGCTTTCAATTACATGAAAAAATTGCAATTAAGATTTACAAAATCATCCACTTACGGAAAGTGAAAAATTTTCGACTCTTATTCTTACGGCACTTAGAATACTGATTTTACTACTGAGAACATAAATATTCAATTCATTTAAAAGGTAACACTTTTATTTAGTTTAGTATGCTCCGTTTTGTATCAAGTATCTTGCACCATGAGCATAATGAATAAAAATCTCAGAAAAAGAATTCATTTTTAAGCACAAAGTCATGTTTGCATAGGTTAGAATCACCATGTGCTTATGTTTAAAGAGTGAATGATTTTTAAGAAATATATCACGGGCTCAATGTCAAACAACACTATCTACAAATATCTTTTTGAGATAATGTATTGTATTTACCTGGAAAATAAAAGATTCCATAATTTCACACAGTCACAACTGCACTCCTTATATGAGAACACAATCGAACTATTAATCTTAAGAAGAGTTGCACACTGTTTCACATTATGGAACCCTTCGTTTTTCAAAAAAATTACAGTACATTAACTCGAGGGGAAAAAAGTGTGACCGTAAGTATAAATAAAGCTCTGCTTCTTTTTTTAATAACAAAACCCTAAATGCAAGTTAGTGTTATGTGTTTTGTTAAGTGACAAAACATTGTAAGATTAACCCTTCATGCCTCAAAAAGTTGTTAAATACTTAATTATTCATGTACAAGTTTAAAGACTCTATTTAGTACTTCAGGAGATGAAAACGCTTAACTGTTGCTTGATTTAATTCTTAGAAATTAATCTGCAACTTTTTGCAGTTTGGTGGTTTTTGGAACTATCGAAACTTATGAAGGATAAGTAATACGGTATTAAGAATTGAATCAGAATAAATATAGGACTCTAAAAGGTTAGACAAAAGGCTTTTTACAAATTATACTGATATTATTCATACTGAAAATACCATATTAAATGGAAATTGTAAGGGTTAAATAACCATTTTATAATACATAAATTCAATTAAATGATCCTAAAATTTTCTTTTAATTTTAAGAAGTATCTGAAATAAAAATCAGCAAATTATTCTGAATCAAAACTTTATTGAAATTTTTCAACTACATTATCAAAATAAATATACATATTGAAGAGTGAAAGTACATAAAAATTATTCTAAGTTATTGCTTGTCTCAATCACATAACTAAATAAGTAATGTATTGATAACTAATACATGCTGAAGTAAAAAAAGATATCTTACTTTCATAAAAATTTCTGTGAATCTGTAAGTGACCTCCAAAATGCCTAACTAAAATAAGAAAAATAAATAAATAATCTAATAAAAAATTATATAAAATATAACAAAGAAAAATATACATATACATATATAAATCTAAAACTATTTGCGGATCATTTAGTTAATTTGAACAATTGGAATAATCAATGTGCATCGATTATTCCAATTGTTCAATACTGCACAGTATTTCCCAAGTTTTAAAAAAGGGTTGAAATAACATATTTTTGCTATAAAACCACAGGCTTATTTGCCAGTTTCACAATAACAAACAGTGAGATACCTATTAAATTCATATGGATGGAGTAGATGAAAAGTTATTTCACCATCTACTCCATCCACACGGCTACAATGTGGATGTACTCTACAATGCTTCATTATTAGATTGACACATTTAAAGTATGAGAGCAGTTCCCAACCTGTGGGCCTCGGATAAACATATCAGTAGGCCTTGGATAGCACATTAGTGGGCTGCAGAATGTTAGTCAAGAATCAAAGTCAGATTAGTTCATTACTGACATATATGTGCATATATATATATGTCTGTATTTTTTTACTCTTGTATATTTAGCTGGTGGACCTCAAAATGTTTTTTATACAGCAAGTGATCCACACAACCAAAAAAGCCAGGAACTGCTGGTATAGGGATTTTCCAGTATATCTATCTAAATAGAAGTAAAATTCAAAAATAGTTTATAGGCTATGGAAACCAAACTGCTAAATAAATATTCAAATTTTGCTCTCAAATACTATGAAGCATGAAGAAGGGTTTAGTGAAGATTTCATGACAATTAATTAAATAGTTATTTTATTAATAATTAAAAACTATGTATCCATCTATAGCAGAGGTTCTCAACCTGTGGTACGCGTACCCCTAGGGGTACGCGAAGGACCAGTTGGGGGTACGTGAAATCAAAGTCGGTAATGGCGGACACAAGAAAATATAAAGGATTAAAAAAGTTACAGTATTTTGTTTTTCCTTTTCTCTGTGGTTTTCCTAAGTTCGTGTGAAAACTAAAAGTGAAAGTTGTGCTAGTCTAACCTATGCTCAAAATAAGAAAAAAGAAAGCAAAAGAAAACTTGGTAAATGATTGATATTTTGTCTTCACCAGCCCCGATTATGCATGAATCATCACACTGGTGGCTAGCCAGTGTGGTATGCTTTTTATTTTTGTTCTTCTAGTTAAGGCTTATCAAGAATAATCCGGAATCCTCTCTAAGATTTTTGTTTTTACGTTTTTATTAAAATCATGAATAAACGCAGACATCATTAATTGCTCGATTGGGATGCATAATGAATAACGACTGTTCTTATAAATCAAGCTTTGAGCTTTTATGGGTGCTCAATTCTATTGGTTTGTGGCATAAAACTGGTGTTTGTAGGCTATGCGTGCTCAATTTGAAGTGCTTATCTTTAGAGTGACTTCAGTTCGATATTGTTTGATTTCTCAAAATCGACAAGTGGTTGAAAACTGGAGATCGGCATCTAGAACTGAAATTCGAACCACCGATTTGGCAGCTGTGGAGATAACTGTGTATCACCAAGGTGATAATCATGAAGTGCAAAGGCCGACTTATTGGCCTGTTCAGGTAAGAAATAAAATTGATTTGTTAAAAAAATAAACTCAAAATATCAGCGCATCTCCGAAGAAGAGAAAATATTCTACGGGCGATGAAGATTGTCAAAAACCACTCTGCTTTGTTTGTGGAGAGATATAAAATGGCAGCATGAAAACATCTTTACTAATGCGCCATTTAGCAGCTAATTCAACTAACACCCGATTGTTCAAATCTTTGTGTGGAGACATAGGCAGCCTACATATTACGTTACTTTTGCACACAGAAGTGAGATGGCTTTCGCGACGAAATGGACTCGCAAGATTGCTTGAACTGAGACGAATGAAGTTCATATGTTCTTTAAAGTCCACCCTTTTACGTTGAGCTCTAAATTTTATGAAATTGAATGGTTGCAGCAGCTTGCGTACTTATCTGACATTTTTTTCAGAAATAAATAAACTTAATTTAGGATTACAGAACCATTCCATAACCATTTTTAAGGTAACTAACAAAATCGAGTCTATGATTAAAAAGATGAATTTTTGGGAATCCTGTATTTAAAAAAAAAAAACAGTCTAAAGTTTTTGAGACACTTCACAGCTTTTTATCTGAGAATGAACTTAAATTAACAAAATATGTAAAACCTAGTATAATAGCACGTTTAAAAGGGCATAAGTTGTCATTCAGACAATATTTTCCGAACCGCAGTGATGCAGATATGTGAATTTTAAATCCATTCAACGAAACGTTTTTTCAAAAAGCTGAAAAATTAACTCTGAAA